>PVHX01014506.1:11856-50277 GCA_004024805.1 Geosciurus inauris | reverse complement strand
AAGAAAAGGAAAAAGAAAAGAAATTGACACTATCCCACCCATCATCCACCCCTCAGACTCTAGTCCCATCAAGATAACTCTAACTTTTTTTTTTTTAAAGTATTAGGGATTGAGCCCAGGGCGCTCTACTACTGAGCTATATCACCAGCCCTTTATATTTATTTATTTATTTTTTGGTACCGAGGATTGAACTCAGGGGTACTTGACCACTGAGCCACATTCCCAGCCCTATTTTGTGTTTTATGTAGAGACAGGGTCTCACTGAGTTGCTTAGTGCCTCGCCGTTGCTGAGGCTGGCTTTGAGCTTGTGATTCTCCTGTTTCAGCCTCCCAAAGTGTTGGGATTACAGGCGTGTGCCACCAGAACCAGCTCCTTTTTAGTTTTTATTTTGAGACAAAGTTTCTCTAAATTACCCAGGCTGACCTCAAACTTGCATTCCTTCTCCTGAGTAGCTGGGATTACAGGCATGCACCATGGTGCTCAGGTCTTTATTCGAACACCACTTATTTTTCCAGTTTTTAATTTCATAGAAATGGAATAAGAAGCTAGTTACTTTTGTATCTAACTTCTTTTGCTCAACACTGTGAGGTTCATCCATGCGCTGTGTATAGCAATGTTTATTGTTTTATTGTACGCCATTGTGTGAATTTGCCACATTGAAAAAACTCTATTGATGCTAGGTTTGTTTGTTTGTTTGTTTGTTTTTTTAATTGTGTTGGGAATCTAATCCTGAGCTTGGCACATGCTAAGCTACATCCCCTGCTCCATTAATGCCATTTATGAAACTACTGTCTCTGGGCCCACCTCTCTCTTCTCAGGCTTGTATTTGGGGAAATATGACCACATTTTCCCTTTGCCAATGGGTTCATCATTTATTCTGCCAGTTAGGAGCATCAGAGGGTAAACTGGAGGCCTGGAGAAGTGTGAAGGGACACACTCCATCCTGTTTACTTGTTGTTCCTATCACAATCATCTTACACATCTCAACCAAACAATTCCTTATATACTTCTTTTTGTTGAAGTAATTGGTCCAACTTCAAAAAAAAGTAAGCAATCTCTATGACCTCTGTCCACTCTGATCCTGCATAATTCTAACTGTAGTGGAGAATTGGTTGTCCCTAGTGTGAGCTATTATGAGTAGTGCTGTTGTGAATGTCCTCATCATGTCTGAGCATTCACCAAGAAATGGAATTGCTGAGTCATGTCTATGTTCATTTTTAGCAGATTCTGCAAAAAAATTTTCCAAAACAGTTGTGCCTATAATTTCAATGATATTAAAGAATTCCCAGAATTTTATACCTGATTCTCAAAACTTTTTAAATTTAGGGAAAAAGTCAATGAACTCCATACACTATTATAATCTACTCCAGATTTTTTCTTTCTTTTTTTTTTTTTTTTTTTTTTGGTGGTACCAGGGATTGAACCCCAAATGCGCTTAACCCCCTAAGCCATATCCCCAGTCCTTTTTTTTTATTTTATCAAGAGACAGGGTCTCACTGAGTTACATAGGGCCTCATTAAATTGCTGAGGCTGGTTTTTTTTTTTTAATTTTTTTTTTTTTTTAGTTTTAGATGGACACATAATATCTTTATTTTTTTTTTTTATTTTTTATTTTTTTTTGGTACTGGGGATTGAACTCAGGGGCACTCGACCACTGAGCCACATCCCCAGCCCTATTTTGTGTTTTATGTAGAGACAGGGTCTCACTGAGTTGCTTAGCACCTCGCCATTGCTGAGGCTGGCTTTGAACTCGCAATTCTCCTGTTTCAGCCTCCCTAAGTGCTGGGATTACAAGCGTGAGCCACCGCGCCCGGCTCTGAGGACAAACCTTTTATCTTTTCTTTTTGCAGTGGTAGGGTTCCAACTCAGGACCCAAAGCATGCTAAGCAAGTTCTCTAACTCTGAGCTACACCTCCAGCTCAAACTTTTCATTCTTAGTTTCTCTATCAGTGGATGGCACATAGTAGGTGCTGTTGAATCAATAAGAAGGAGAAAAAGGACGTTTAAATCTTTTCCTTTTTTTTTTGTCACCAGGGATTGAACTCAGGGATATTAGACCACTGAGCCACATCTCCAGCCCTATTTTGGGTTTCATGTAGAGACAGGGTCTCACTGAGTTGCTTAGCACCTCACCATTGCTGAGGCTGGCTTTGAACTCACGATCCTCCTGTCTCAGCCTCCCAAAGTGCTGGGATTACAGGTGTGCACCACCATGTCCAGCCTAAATCTTTTTTTTTTTTTTTTAATTTTAGTTATACATGGACACAGTGTCTTTATTTTGTTTATTTTTATGTGGTGCCGAGGATTGAACCCAGTGCCTCACACGTGCAAGGCAAGCACTCCACCACTGAGCCACAACCTCAGCCCCTAAATCTTTTCTTTTATGTAGTTGAACTAATGTGAATTAGTAATGTAAATTGAGGTCAGTCTTACCTAGGAATGTAACCTCATCACAAATACCACTGGGCAGCTATAGACGGATAGGCTTTGGTTTCCACATGTTGCTTCTATGATTCTGCAAGAAGTGCTTTCTTCTATCTGCTTAATAGAGGAGACGCCCCCACAACAACAGTGGTAGGAGCTCTGAGTATTGACTGGGGCAGCCTTGTGTCTGGCACATCAACTTGAATCCTCTCTGAAGAATCTTTTTTGGGGGGAGGTGTATGCCAAGGATTGAACTCAGGGGCACTCTACCAAGTGAGCTATATCTTCAGCCTTTTAAATTTTATATTGAGACTGGGTTTTACTAAGTTGTGGAGGTTGGCTGCGAACTTGCAATTTTCAACGAGGTGTGGTAATCCCAGCACTTAGGGAGGCTGAGACAGGAGAATCACAAGTTCAAAGCCAGTCTCAGCAATGGCGAGGCACCAAGCAACTCAGTGAGATCCTGTCTATAAATAAAACACAAAATAGGGCTGGGGATGTGGCTCAGTGGTTGAGTACCCCTGAGTTCAATCCCTGGTACCAAAACAAAACAAAACAAAAAAAACTTGCAATTTTCCTGTCTCAGCCTCTCGAGTAGCTGGAATTACAGAAAGCCTCATCCATATATCTAGAGCCTTGGCAAGACTGACTGGAAGGCTGAGCCCTTTCTCATCACATGGTCTTTCCTCATTAAGTAGTCCATCCCATCTTCCTAGATGGTAAGTCCCAAGAGAGCAGAGGCACAAACTGTGCAGGCTCCTGAACTCACTCAGTATCAGTTCCACAATATTCTATTGGTTTAAGCAAATCCTAAGGCCAGATTTATTGCAAAAAGCAACCACAGAAAGGTGTGAATTTAAGGAAGCATGATTCATTGGAGTCAGTTTTATAACAATCTACCAGAAGTGTATACATAGTATATACACACGCATAATCCTGCTGGACCTCATCTGAGGCATGCTTGCCAATGCATCTATGCCTCTGCAAGGAAGGTCAGCCAATAGATTTTTTCTTAGTAATCATGAGAAACAAAGTCATATGATAGGAATTTACATTTCCTTTATCTTGCAGTCTCCAGTTAAAAGAATGTTTTTAAATTATTTTTTTTTTGGATTGTTTCAAAACCACCCTGTGGAATAAGTAGGCAAGCCAGCATACACCCAATATTTTGACTCAACATACCCTTTCTTTTCCATATTGGCTTTTCCTCTAAAAAAGAATCATAAGACATTACAAATGCCTTCTTTATATCCATATAAAGAACTAGACACCGGGCTGGGGCTGTAGCTCAGTGGTAGAGCGCTTGCCTAGCATGCGTGAGGTACTGGGTTCGATCCTCAGCACCACATATAAATAATAAATGAAAAAAATAAAGATCCATCAACAACTAAAAAAAATTTTAAAAAAAAAGAACTAGACAACATTAAACCTATGACCAAAAAAAAAAAAAGTGTGAGTTCTCACCATAGTCATATCAGCAGGTACACATTCCAGCTGCAGCAAAAATTCTGGAGGAATCAAAGCTCCTGTAACCCAATCTAAAAAGTTCCAAGGAGAAAATCAAGTCAACAGTCTATCTTTATATACATGTGCATTTAGCACCCCTGGAAGCAAGGTATCTAAGCTATCTGAAGACAAACTGAACACCATGTCAACAAACTTAACTGGTAATAGTTCCTTGACAAGTATTTAAATCAATTTAGAAAAAAGTGGCATTAGGGGCTGAGGTTGTGGCTCAGTGGCAGGGCGCTTGCCTCGCACGTGTGAGGCACTGGGTTCGATCCTCAGCACCACATAAAAATAAGTAAACAAAATAAAGACACTGTCCATGTATAACTAAAAAATATTTTTAAAAAAAGGAAAAAAGAAAAAGTGGCATTAGGAGTGACCAGAAAATGAGTTATGCTAGAAATATCAAAACACAAAAAAGTTTACCATGCATTTCATTGTGATAAAATCTGAAAAATAGGCCAATATTTTCCCAAAGTACCAATAGCCCTATCATGACCAGTGACAGCAACAATTACAGAGTGATATCTTGCAGTTTAACTTCTACAGCATTTTGAGAGCCCACTTACTTGCAGCACCTTGGACAGAGGAAACTGTGTGTGTGTGTGTGTGTGTGTGTGTGTGTGTGTGTGTGTGTGTGTGTGTTTATTTACTTTAGTAGCTCTTAGGGACTCATGTGTAGGATTCTTAGACACTACATGGCCTGTGGACATGTTCCCTCCACTTTCTTATCTTGAAGTGAAATTGTATTTTAAATAATTTTCCCTTTGGATTATTTTGTTTGACCACATAAAGTTATGTGGTTTGTTTTGTATCGTTGCAGTACTAGGGATTGAACCCAGGAGGATTCTACCTATGAGCTACCTTTCCAGTCTTTTTTTTTTTTTGGTACCAGGGATTGAACTCGGGGCTACTTAACCACTGAGCAACACTCCCCAGCTCTATTTTGTGTTTTATGTAGAGACAGGGTCTCACTGAGTTGCTTAGCACCTTGCCATTGCTGAGGTTGGCTATGAACTTGCGATTCTGCTGGGATTACAGGCATGTGCCACTGTGTGTGGCTCCAGTCCTTTTTTTTTTTTTTTTTTGGTACTGGAGATGGAACTCAGGGGCACTCAACCACTGAGCCACATCCCCAGCCCTATTTTGTGTTTTATGTAGAGACAGGGTCTCACTGAGTTGCTTAGCGCCTCGCCGTTGCTGAGGCTGGCTTTGAACTTGCGATTCTCCTGTCTCAGCCTCCCTAAGGGCTGGGATTACAGGCTTGCGCCACCACGCCCGGCTTCCAGTCCTTTTTTTTAATAATAATTTTTTAGTTGTAGGCGAACAAAATACCCTCATTTTATGTATTTTTTAAGTTGTTGATGGACCTTTATTTCATTCATTTATTTATATGCAGTGACGAGAATTGAACTCAGTGCCTTACACATGTGAGGCAAATGCTCTACCACTGAGCCACAACCCCAGCCTTTATGTATATATTTTTATGTGGTGCTGAGTATTGAACAGTGCCTCACATGTGCTAGGCAAATGTTCTACCACTGAGCTACAAACCCAGCCCTCCAGTCCTTTTAAAGTTTTACTTCATTTTACTTATTTATTTGTTTGTGGTGCTGGGGATTGAACCCAGGGCCTTGTGCATGCAAGGCAAGCACTCTACCAACTGAGCCCTTTAAATTTTGAGACTCGGGGGGCTGGGGTTGTGGCGCAGTGGTAGTGTGCTCGCCTAGCATGCGTGAGGCACTGGGTTCGATCCTCAGCACCACATACAAATAAAATAAAGATATTCTGTCTGCCTACAACTAAAAAATAATTAAAAAAAAAAAATTTTGAGACTCGGTTTTACTAAGTTGTGGAGGTTGGCTGCAAACTTGCAATTTTCCTGCCTCAGCCTCCTGAGTAGCTGGGATTATAGTCATGAACCCCTGCTCCTGGCCAAAACTGTGGTTTTTAAAAATGTAAATGTAAAATCCAGTAAAAATTCTTCTACATTTGAAGTACAGAATTACTGTAGCCTCTTTCACTGGTGAACTAGTTTTCTAATAACCAGCATATCCTTTCTACAAATAAGCTATGCTGCTAATATTATAGCCACTTTTCTCATCCCTTGCTTCAGTGAAACACAACAGCTTTCTAGAAACTCACTCCCATGGCCTTAGCAGGAGGAGAAGCTTATGTGTTATCTCTCTTGAACCAGTCTTACACTTATTTCTGCTTCTTCTTTGTCATGTACCAGTTTCAAACCAACTCCCTTCAGTAGCAGATATTGCTGGATGCCTGCCCTAAAACCATCTTCCTCTTCTTCCATGTTGGCAGAGCCCCGGTTGTTGTTCCTGTATCTATTTCCCACAATTGGTGACTTAGGTACATATCAATTAGTCTAGGCCAGTAGTTGTCAAACTTTTTAGTTTCAGGACTTTTTGACATTCCTAAAAATAGATGAGAACCTCAAAGAATATTATTTTTTAAATGCCATGCTGGGAATTGAACTCAGAGCCTTGTAAATAATAGACAAGCCTTCTGTCACTTGAACTACATTCCCAGCCTCTTAAATAATATTTAAAAAAAAAAGTTTGTAGCCGGGCACAGTGGTGCAAGCCTGTAATCCCAGCACTTTGGGAGGCTGAGACTGGAGAATCATGAGTTCAAAGCCAGCCTCAGCAATGGCGAGGAGCTAAACAACTCAGTGAGACCTTATCTCTAAATAAAGTACAAAATAAGGCTGGGGATGTGGCTTAGTGGTTGAGTGCCCCTGAATTCAATCTCCAGTACCAAAAAAAAAAAAAGTTTGTTAGTCGTCAATGGAGCTCTATTTTATTTATTTATATGTGGTGCTGAGAATCGACCTCTACCACTGAGCCACAACCCTAGCCCCTTAAATAACATTTTTCTGGGGGGGATGCCGGGGATTGAACCCATGGCCTTATGCATGCAAGGCAAGCACTCTACCAACTGAGCTATATCCTCAGCCTTAAATAACATTTTTAGTGAATAAAAATAACCATTTTTTTCTAAAGCAAAATCTTTAGTTAGAAGCTATGTGTTTGCAGATCTCTCTAATGTCTGACTTCCTAGAAGACAAATTGTCACATCTCTTTCTACATTCAATCTATTGCCATCCCATCCCATGTATCCTCTGCAAGTTTCCATTGTGTTTTCATTCTCTTGGGACAGAATGAAAGGCAAAAATCAAACAAACAAAAAGCAAATAAAAAAAAATTTTTTTTGGTACCAGGAATTGAACTCAGGGGCACTCAACCACTGAGCCACATCTCCAGCCCTATTTTGTGTTTTATGTAGGGTCTCACTGAGTTGGTTAGCACCTTGCCATTGCTGAAACTGGCTTTCAACTTGGGATTCTCTTGTCTCAGCCTCCCTAAGTGCTGGGATTACAGGTGTGTGCCACCATACCTGGCTCACACTTATCTTATTTCTAGAAAGCTGAGGCAGGTACTTCCAAGGTAAGATTTTAGAGGTTCATTAAATGCTCCTAATTCTAGCATTGTGGCGTCCATTGACTACACAGGTTTCACCATTAGAAAGTAATTTCTTTTTATCTCAAGTAATTTTTCTTACCTTTGTAGTGCTGAGGATCAAACCTAGGACCTCAGGTTTGTGCAAGTAATCATCTTTAATTCCTGGATGAAATTATACAATATTTTGGATTTATTTAAAAATTATCCAGTGATGGGAGTAAGAAATGGGAAGAAATAAATGAAACAAAATTATCCATGGGTGGATCATATTGTTGAAGCTAAGTAATGGGTGCTTAGTTCAGTTTTTTTTTTTAAGTCTCCTATGTTTGATATTTCTCATACTAACTTGTAAAAAGAAAATATCTTGAAAATTACAAATACTTTACCTAAAGGTTACACATTCAAAAGAATATCAAACATTCGAACTTCACTAGATTATGGTGGCTTACACCTATAAGTCCAGCTACTTGGGAAGCTAAGGCAGGAAGCCCCCTGGAGCCCAGGAACTCGACTACCTTGGGCAACACAAGAGACCCTGATCCTGTCTCAAAAAACAAATAAACAAAACAAAGTTTAAAAGTTAAAAAATGGATTATATGGTCAAATTAGTACCTATTGCAACAACTTAGCTACAGGTCCATGAGATGTGAGCTTTGTTGAAAGTAAAGAGGGTGAAGTAGAAGTTGCACATGGTAGCCTGATGATCAAGGCCAGACACCATTATGTGGACATTTTTGTTGACCCACAGACTGTGGAGTGAAACATCGTTAAAATTATGTTAACTACTCTCAAAAAATTTTTTTAATATTTATTTTTTAGTTGTAGGTGAACAGAATATCTTTTTCTTCTATTTTTATGTGGTGCTGAGGATCGAACCCAGTACCTCACACGTACTAGGCAAGCACTCTACCACTGAGCCATAACCCCAGCCCTAATTTTTATCTTCTTTCAAAAGCATAAGTTGCGTCCACGGTGGAACCTTATTCCCACCTGTGCTACAAGTTCTCTGGTTTGCCAGAACTTTCGCCAACCTCACTGCACACAATACATAGCTCCGTGGTGGAGTGTTCACCCAGCATGTGCATGTGTGGGACCCTGGGTTTAATACCCAGTACCACCAAAACAAGAGAGACAGAGAGAGAGAGAAAATTAAGCTTAAACATTTAATCAAATTGATTTTTTAAAAAAAGTTTTCCCAGGGCTGGGAATGTAGCTAATGGTAGAACACTTGACTAGCATGTGCAAGGGCCTGTGTTCAGTCCCTAATATTGCAAAAAATAAACAAAAAAAGTGTCTCCTTTTAAGTCTGTACTATATTAGCTGTTCATTTAATAAGTGCATTCATAGCACAATGCATATTTATAATAAAATGATAGTAGAAATTAAAATCAGAAGGGAAATATCATTTAAATGAATATAAACAGGTTTGTGTAAAAGGCAAGCTAACATCCCACCCCAGCTCTGCCGTTTCATAGCAGGCACAATTAATTCAACCTTTCCAGGTCTTAGTTTTTTTTCTGTAACATGAGAATGACAATACTTGCCTCCTGGGTTTTTTGTGGTTTTGTGAAGAATAGAGCTAATATGTGACAGGCACCTAATGATAAGTGTCTGTTATAGGAAGTTCTTAATAGTGGTAATAATAAGATGTAAAATTTAAAGACAATATGAGTGTAAAATTCTTCCAGTGTCATGCAATTTGAGAACAATTATTCATTTGTCTGACTAGGATTTTTTTTTCCTGACAGTGGCAAATCAAGGACTTTACATAAAACATTTATCATGACTTTACCTCAAAAAGGTAGCCACATTTACAGATTTTTAGGCTTAGAATCTGTTATTTGGGGCTGGGATTGTAGCTCAGCGGTAGAGCGCTTGCCTCGCATGCGTGAGGCCCTGGGTTCGATCCTCAGCACCACATAAAAAGCAATAAAATAAAGACATTGTGTCCATCTACAACTAAAAAAAAAAAAAATTAAAAAAAAAAAAGAATCTGTTATTTGTTAATTTCCATTTGTTCCTCATAAATTTCTATGGATTTTTGATTGCTATACATTTATAAGAGAAACACATTCCATAAATGTATGTGTTTTGCAAAGAATTTTTATTTTTATTCCTAAATGAACCTTTCAAGTTATAATATTGCTGCTCATTCTAATGCTGTTACTAAAATAATTATGAAATAATGTGTTCCAACAAAAAGTAAAACAAACTCAAACAGAGAAATAGTAGTAAGCATGGAGGAAGTTGATAAAAATTAGTCAGTAGGACTCAGTGATAAGAATGCTTGCCTAGCAGGCACAAAGCCCTCTGTTTGACCTGCAGCATTGCCCCCTCAAAAAAAAAATTAAAAACCAACAATAATATAATAATAAATGGATTTAATGAACTTTGTGTTTCAAAATCTGGGGTGTTTTTTTTCATTTTAAGATTCTTTTTTTAGTTGTAGATGACCACAATGTCTTTATTTTATTGCTTTGTATGTGGTGCTGAGGATCGAACCCAGGGCCTCACGCATGCGAGGCAAGCGCTCTACTGCTGAGCTACAATCCCAGCCCAATCTGGGGGTTTTAATACAATAACTAGTTGGAACAAGGAGAGATGTTCAGGAGGTAAAGTGTAGCCATTTTCAGAATTTAAATGATTAATAGCTATAGATTTTGTTAGAAACATTTGTAATTATGTATGTACATTGAAAAGATAAAGATAACAGATATAACACCAAAAGCACAGTCCAAGAAAAACCCAGAATTGGACATCATCAAACTATAGATCCTATGCTCTTCACAAGACACTGTTAGGAAAGTAAAAAGACAATTCCCAGATTGTGAGCAAATATTTGCAAATCACAGATCTGACAAAAGATTTGTATCAAGAATATACAAGGAATGCTGAAGGGGTTGGGGATGGAGCTCAGTGGCAGAGTGCTTGCTTAGCATTCATGATGCTCTGGGTTTGATCTCCAGACCAATAAAAAAAATCAACAATCTGGCCAGGGTTACAGTAAGTACTTGCCTAGCATGTGCAAAGCCCAGAGCTCAATCCTCAATACCAGGAAATAAAAAGAGAGAGAAATCAGGAGAGGAATGAAAAATGAAGATAGTAAACAAAATCAGTTTGTAAAATGGCATGAAAAGAGAAACAACATAGTAAAGAAAAAGAATGATAAATTAAAATTTTACAAGTTGCATGAAATAAATCCAAATAATGTATGTTATAATGGTACATGTAAACAAATGTTTTTTTAAATTCTAGATCAACACAATACCTTTATTTTATTTATTTATTTTTTTATGTGGCGCTCAGGATCAAACCCAGTGCCTCGCACGTGTTAGGCAAGTGCTCTACCACTGAGCTACAACCTCAGCCCCCCAGATTTTTATATTTATCTATCAATAGACAGTAATTTTCAGATTGCATACAAGAAACTTACCTACAAAATATCACTTAATGTTAGCTAGGTTCAGCATATAGGCCCAGCTACTAGGAAAGCTGAGGCAGGAGTATGTGGCCAGTTTTTTTTTTTAAATATTTTTTTAGTCATAGATGGACACAATATCTTTATTTTATTTATTTTTGTGTGGTGCTGAGGATCGAACCCAGTGCCTCACACATGCAAGGCAAGCACTCTACCACTGAGTCACAATTCCAGCCCCAATGTGGCCAGTTTTGAGGCCAGTCTAAGCAACACAGTGAAACCCATCTCTACCAAATAAATAAATAACATAATGTGGTGGCAAATTTCTGAAAAGTCACATGAAAAATTTTGAAAATAAATGAATGAGAAAATTTTATATATATAAAAAAAGAAAGCTAATGTAACTAATTTCAAATGAAATATAATTTAGGGGTACAGTGGACTAAATTTTTGTGTTCCCTAAAATTCATATATCGAAACCCTAAACCATTATGATGGCATTTCGAGTGGACCTTTTTGGAGGTAATGAGGTCATAAAGATGTTACCCTTATAAAGGGGATTAATGCCCTTATAAGAAGAAACCACACAGCTAGTTAGTGCTCTTTTGCTGTTGGAGGATCTAATAGGAAGTCAGCAGTCTATAAACCTGAAGAAGGTCCTATCAGTACCCAATCATGCTGGCAACCTGATCTCTAACTTCTGGACTCAGAATTGTGAGAAGAGGGGAAAAGATTAATGGGACAAAGAGAAAATTAGATTTGTTCAATAATATTTTGTAGTTGTTTTTCAGAATCCTGTGCCTACAACAAGTGTGAGGAATTGTTTATAACTGATCCAGAAGGATATATAAAGGTCTCCAGTAAACTGTAATGGAGTGCTCAAATATGACAGAAATAGTGTTCAATAATTTCTGACACAACCCAATGGAAAAGGGCATGGATTCAATCATCAACTAGACATAGGTTCAAATCTTTGTTTTATGACTATATATCAAATAATAGGAGGAAATATATCATAGTATTTCCCGTGGAAAATTTGCAGCCATTACAACCATTTATATACAAAAAGGATTGTTATTATAATTGTATGCATAATTGAAAAAAGTAAAAGTCCATGAAAAGGAAACTGGACACATAATGATAGAATCAATAGAATTTTATGCAGCTAGTAAGAATAAGACTGTATGAGCTAGGTGCAGTGGCTCAAGCCTGTAATCCCAGCACTTTGGGAGGCTGAGACAGGAGAATTGCGAGTTCAAAGCCAGCCTCAACAACAGCAAGGCGCTAAGCAACTCAGTGAGACCCTGTATGTGCATAAAACACAAAACAGGTCTGGGGATGTAGCTCAGCGGTGAAGTACCCCTGAGTATAATCCCCGGTACCGCCCCCCAAAAAAGACTATATGGCCTTGTATGTTAAGAAGTCCAAAGTATGATTAAGAGGAAAAAGCAGTTGCAGAATAATTGCCTTGCAGGTTAGAGTCTTAGAAAGTCAAACTTTGGGATGAAGATTTATGGATAGAAATTTTACTGGAAAGTGCTCTAGGATCCATATTTATGGAGGAAGGAAGGGAAGCAGGGTCAGGTAATGGGGAAAGTTAGGCCATGATGAAGCCCTGAGGCTTAGTGACCCCATGGGAAGATTTGGAACTGCTGCAACAATTCACAGTTCTCTTTCAGCAGGGTTAACTATTCCCCACATTGCCAGTCATTAGGAATACTTCTTTGTACAGTAAATCCAATAACAGAGGAGAATAGTGGTGAATTGTTTGTCTATCACCTATCTATCTATCTATCCATCCATCCATCCAGCTATCATCTATCTTATCTATTTATCTACCCTTTGGAAAAGAGATTGGGAAAAGTGAAAAGAAGCCTCCCACTTTTTTATTTTTACAAGGAATCTTCATATTTTGGGGAGGAAAAGGGTTTGAATCATTGTATTGAGGGGCTTGGAGGGTGGGAGAGAAGTTGAAGAAGTGCTAAGAAACACAATCAGACCCAACATTGTTGACCAGGCCAGTTCCCTCTGCCCTCTTGCAGTCATCAAAAGGAGTCTTAATTCTTTTTTCTTTTTATATATTTTTTTAATTGCAGATGGATGCAATATCTTTATTTTATTTATTTTTATGTGGTGCTGAGGATCAAACCCAATGCCCCCACATGTGAGGCAAGTGCTCTACAACTGAGCCACAATCCCAGCTCTGAGTCTTAATTCTTTAATATTAAGAATTTTTAAATTAAAAATTTATCAATGTTGGGCACTGTGGCACATACCTATAATCATAGTGGCTTAGGAGGCTGAGATAGGAGGATCACCATTTCAAGGCCAGCCTTAGCAATTTAGTGAGGGCCTATAAAACTTAGGGAAACCCTGTTTCAAAATAAAAAAATACTAAAAAGGAGGGGGAGCTGGGGATGTGGCTCAGTGGTAAAGTGCCTCAGGACTTAATACCTGGCACAAAAAATATATCAAAAAATTATGCATTCAATATATATGCAGAATACTTCAAAGGAGGGTATTGAACACCCATGTTTACAGCAACATCATTCAGATGGCCAAGAAGTAGAAGCAAATCAAGTATCTATCTATGGAAGAGTTGATAAACAAAATGTAGTATATTCACACAATGTAATATTACTCAGCTTTAAAATGGAAAGAAATGCAGACATACAGTACAACATGAATGAGCCTGGAGGATGTCATGCTATGCAATAAACCAATAACAAAAAATACTATATAAT
Source organism: Geosciurus inauris (assembly GCA_004024805.1). Classification (NCBI taxonomy): domain Eukaryota; kingdom Metazoa; phylum Chordata; class Mammalia; order Rodentia; family Sciuridae; genus Geosciurus; species Geosciurus inauris. The sequence continues at coordinate 36,706 of PVHX01014506.1, read as the reverse complement.
TCCACTTGTACAATGTATCCAGAGTAAATCATAGAGATAGAAGTGAACTGGTAGTTTCCAGGGGCTGGGAAGAAGAGAGAATTTTGAGTTATAATTTTTTTTTTTTTTTGGTACCAGGGATTGAACTCAGGGGCACTCAACCACTAAGCCATATCCCCAGCCCTATTTTGTGTTTTATTTAGAGACAGAGTCTCACTGAGTTGCTTAGTGTCTCGCTGTTGCTGAGGCTGGCTTTGAACTCTCAATCCTCCTGTCTCAGCCTCCCTAAGTGCTGGAATTATAGGCATGCACCACCAGGTTTACTAGGGAAAGATCACAAGATCGAGGCTAATCTCAGCAACTTAGTGAGACCCTGACTCAAAAAATATATAGGAAGAGCTAGGGATGTAGTTGAGGCCTCTGAATTCAATCCCCAGTGCCCCCCCCCCAATTATATATATGACCCATAGTTTCACTCTTTTACAAATAATTCAAAATAAGAATCTAAACCAGGACTGTGTGAGTATTTGATTTTTTCCTTAATGTTATTTATTTTTAATAATAAGTTCATTGAGGTGTACTAATTGGCATACAATATATGATACATCTTGAAGTGTACAATTAAGAACTTTTGACATATTATTCACCTGCGATATTATCACCACAACAGAGATGATGAACACATCCATCACTTCCAAAGTCTCCTCATGCCCCTTGGTTCTCACTCCCTCCTAACCTCACTACTCTGTCCCATCCCTAAGCAATCACTGGTCTACTTTCTGTCACTATAAGTTAGTTTGTATTTCCTGAAATTTTCTAAAAGTGGAACCATACAGAATTTAGCCTCCCTTTGGTCTATTTTGGTCTGGCTCTTTTTTTTTTTATTTGGTCTGGCTCTTTTTTCTTTTTGTCCTGAATAATTGAGATTAATCATGGTATTGCTTGTATCAATATATCATTTCTTTTTTGAGGGGATGATGGTACTGGGGATAGAACTCAGGAGTATGCAACCACTGAGCCACATCCTCAGCCTTATTTTGTATTTTATTTAGAGACAGGGTCTCACTGAGTTGCTTAGCACCTCACCATTGCTGAGGCTGGCTTTGAACTCACAATCCTCCTACCTAGTCATTGGAATTACAGGCATACACCACCATGCCTGGCTGCCATTTCTTTTTATTGCTGGATAACATTGCATGCACACATGTATTGTAATTTTAATATCCATTAGTGCACTTGGAGACAGACATGTGGGGTGTGTGTGGTTCTTGGTCATTAATAATAAAGCTGCTATGAACACTTGTTAAAAGGCTTTGTATGTGCCTGTCTTTTGTTTCTCTTTGGCAAATACATAGGAACAGGATCACTGGGTTATGGTAGGTACCCATGCTTACTTTTTAAAGAAACCACTCAGCTATCTTGCAGCGACTGCACTCTATAGAGTAGTCTCTACAGAAAGACTATGAAAGCTATGAAGCTCCACATTCTGACCGACAGTAGGATATGACCAATATGGTGAATTTTAAATTTAAACAGAATGTTTAAACATTAGAAAAATATGTGATATCGGGCTGGGGTTGTAGTTCAGTGGTAGAGCGCTTGCCTCACATGCGTGAGGCACTGGGTTCGATCCTCAGCACCACATAAAAATAAATAAAGATATTTGTGCCCACCTATAACTAAAAAAAATTTTAAAAAAATGTGAAATCCCTGTTTTCCAACCTTATTTATGCATAATGCCAGAGTCTGTCTAGTCTTCAACCAAACCAACACATTGTAGCAGCTGAAATGCAAAAGCAGATGTGAGAACCCAAGGATCTTCTATTGCAGAAGACAAGAGACTTTCAAAACTGTAAAATATTTTCATAAAATATTGCCTATACTAATTTTTTAAATTATAGGTGAAATTCACATATGGCAAAATTTACTGTTTTAACCATTTTGATATGTACAATTCAGTGATTTTATTATATTCACAATGTTGTGCAAGCATCGCTATGAACTAATTTAAGAATATTTCCAGGGGCTGGGATTGTGGCTCAGCGGTAGAGCGCTTGCCTCGCATGCGTGAGGCCCTGGGTTCGATCCTCAGCACCACATGCCGAGCAATAAAATATAGACATTGTGTCCATCTACAAAAAAAATAAAAAATAAAAAAAAAGAATATTTCCATCACCCCCAAAAGAAACTCCGTACCTCCCAAATCCTCTTTCTCTCCACCATCCCATAGTAAACACTAATCTATCTGTCTCAATGGATTTCTCCTGGACATTTCAAATGAATGAAATCACACATGTGACCTTTTTGTCTGACTTCTCTCACTAACCATTCTGTTTTCAAGATTTATCTATGTTGTAGCCGGGCGCGGTGGCTCAAGCCTGTAATCCCAGCACTTAGGGAGGCTGAGACAGGAGAATCGCGAGTTCAAAACCAGCCTCAGCAATGGCGAGGTGCTAAGCAACTCAGTGAGACCCTGTCTACATAAAACATAAAATAGGGCTGGGGATGTGGCTCAGTGGTCGAGTACCCCTGAGTTCAATCCCCAGTACCAAAAAAAAAAAAAAAAAATCTATGTTGTACTACATATCAGTATATATTCCTTTTATGGCTAAATAATGTTACATGTATGCACATACCACATTTTATTTGTCAATTCCTCAGCTGATGGATATTTACATTCTTTTCTTTTCTTTCTTTCTTTTTTTTTGGTACCAGGGATTGAACTCAGGGGCACTCGACCACTGAGCTACATCTCCAGCCCTATTTTGTGTTTTATGTAGAGACAGGGTCTCACTGAATTGTTTAGCGCCTCACCATTGCTGAGGCTGGCTTTGAACTCGCAATTCTGTCTCAGCCTCCCTAAGTGCTGGGATTACAGGCGTGCACTGCCGCGCCCGGCTTATTATGAGTAATGTTTCTATTAACATTCATATGCAAGTTTTCCTATAGACAAATATTTTCCTTTTGGGGAGTATATACCTAAGATTGGAATTGCTGGGTCATACGGTAGCTTCATGTTTGACTGTTTGAGGAACTGCCAAACTATTTTCCACAGAAGCACCATTTTAAATTCCCACCAACCATGTATGAGCTTCCAGTTTTTTAAAATCTGTGCCAACACTTGTAATTATTATTATTATTTAGAATTACAGTCATTCTGATGGGTGCGAAGTGGTTATCACCTTTGACTTTAATTTTCATTTCCCCAGTGGCTAATGATGTTGAACATTTTTTCGTGTGCATATTTTACTATTTGTATACTTTTTTTTTAAGGAAATGGCTTTTCAAATCCTCTGTCCATTTTTCAATTGGGTTGTCTTTTGTTGAGCTGTAAGAGTTATTTTATATGTTCTGAATGCTAGACCTTTATCAGATATATGATTTGTGAGTATTTTCTTCCATTTTGTTGGTTGTCTTTTCACTGCCCCCACCCCAATGCTGGAAATTGAACCCAGAGCCTCGAGTATACTAGGAAAGGGTTCTATCACTGAATTATAACCCAAGCTCTTTGCTTTCTTTTTTCTTTTTTTTTTTTTAAATTTTAGTTTTTTTTAAACCTTTATTTTTTATTTTATTTTATTATTTTTTTTATTTGTTGATGAACACAATGTCTTTATTTTATTGCTTTGTATGTGGTGCTGAGGATCGAACCCAGGGCCTCACGCATGCAAGGCAAGCGCTCTACCGCTGAGCTACAATCCCAGCCCTAAACCTTTATTTATTTATGTATTTTTTGTATGTGGTGCTGAGACTTGAACTCAGTGCCTCATGTGTGCGAGGCAAGCGCTCTAACACTGAGCCACAACCCCAGCCCCCTCTTTGCTTTCTTGATAGTGTACATTGATGCATAAAGGGTTTTTTTGTTTTTTGTTTTGTTTTTTGTAAGTACTGATGTTTAAACCCAGGGGTGCCCTATCACTGAGCTAAATTCTATCCCTTATTTATTTTTTATTTTGAGATAGGTTCTCTCTAAGTTGCCCAGGCTGGCCTTGAACATGAGATCCTCATGCCTTAGCCTCCAAGTGACAGATGATAAGCATGAGCCAATACATATAGTTTTGAATTTTGATGAAGTCTGATTTTTTAAAAGTTTTTTTTTGTTTTTGTGCTTTTGCTGTCATATCTAAGAAATTGTTGCTTAATCTAAGGTAATGAAAATCTACAGTTATGCTTTCTTCTAAGAATTTTAAAGTGGTTTTTTTTTTTTTTTTTTGGTACTGGGAATTGAACTCAGGGTTACTCGACCACTGAGCCACATCCCCAGCCCTATTTTGTGTTTTTTTATTTAGAGGCAGGGTCTCACTGAGTTGCTTAGTGCCTTGCCATTCCTGAGGCTGGCTTTGAACTTGTGATTTTCCTGTCTCAGCCTCCCAAAGTGCTGGGATTAGAGGCATGTGCCACTGTGCCCTGCTAGAATTTTAAGGTTTTAATTCTTGGTTTATATCTTTGTTCCATTTTTAGTTTATTTTCACATACGATATAAGGTATAGGTCTAAATTTATACTTTGCTTATAGATATTGTCAAAGGAAAACAACCTTTTGACACTTATTAAATATATTAGTAAAGAAAACTTTATTCAAGGAACTGCTGTGATGGCATTTTGCAGTAAGGGAGAGTTTGGACTCAATTCTGACAACAATGAAGACAAATGGGTATTTATAGTTATGGAGCAGAATGGGTAGTCAATGGATAGAAAATTACTAAAACAAAATGAAGGAATATGGGGAGATTCTGAGTAAACTGATACGTAAGGGTTCTCGCAGGTCAATGTGGTCAGATATCACCTGGGGGATGGTAGGAAATGGGGATTTGATCTGCTATTCAAGGTGATCAGATATTGAGTATGGAATTATTTCTAAACTGATTTAGATTTTTTCTTGAAATCAGGCGAATGTAGACCCAACAAGACACGAACGGTCGAGGCCTGTGGGGCTTACACAAGTCAGACTAGATTTAGGACAAGGGGAGAGTCTTCGTCAATATCCAGTTGTCCCAGCACCATATGTTGAAAACATTATTCTAAGGCTGGGCATATAGCTCAGTGGTAGAGCACTTGACAAGCACATGTGCGGCTCTGGGTTCAATACCTAGTAACAACAATAACAACCACCACAGGGGCTGGGGTGGTGGCTCAGTGGCAGAGCAATTGCCTTGCATGCCTGAGGCACTGGGTTTGATCCTCAGCACCACATAAAAATAAAGATATTGTGTATCCATCTACAACTAAAAAAAAAAATTAAAAACAAAAAAAACAACCACCACAAAGCTAAACCCTTGCCAAAAGTCTGTTTATCATAGATGAATGCATCTGAAGTCTAAATCTCTAAATTCTACCTCATCAATCTCTATATCTGCCCTTACACCAGCATCACATTGTTTTGATTAATACAGTAATGGGATTTAAAATTGGAAAGTGAAGACTTCAAATTTTCTTTTTTTCTTTTTTTAGTTGTACATGGACACAATATCTTTATTTATTTATTTTTATGTGGTGCTGAGGATCGAACCCAGAGCCTCACGCATGCAAGGCAAGCGCTCTACCACTGAGCCACAATTCCAGCCCTCAAATTTTCTTTTGCAAAATTGTTTTGTTTATCTGGGGTCACACAGATTCTCATATGATTTTAGAACATTTATTCTTTCTGCAAAAAAGTGTTTTCAAATTTTCTAAAAAATAATGTTGTTTTATTTTTTATACCTTTGTTTTATTTATTTATATGTGGTACTGAAGATCGAATCCAGTGCCTCACACATGCCAGGCAAACGCTATACCACTGAGCCCTAGCTCCAGCCCTATTTTTGAATTTTATAGAGATTGCATTGAATCTATAGGTCTAGTTGGGGATTATTGACAAATATTATTACAAATATTTTGTAATGCTCTTTTTTTGTGATGCTGGGGATTGAATCCATGTAATGCTCTTTTTATTATCCATAAATAAAATTTATTAATCACCTAACTTATCCTAAAATATAATTCCATAAAGGGTTAACCCATTAGCTTGGCATGGTAAACCATTTCTGTAATCCCAGCTACTTGGGAGGCTGAGGCAGAAAGATGGCAAGTTCAAGGCCAGCCTGGGCAACTTAGTGAGACCCTGTCCCAAAATAAAAACTAAAAAGGGTAAGGTGTGGTGGTGCACGCCTGTAATCCCTGTGGCTGGGGAGGCTGCAACAGGAGGATCGTGAGTTCAAAGCCAGCCTCAACAACTTACTAAAGCCCTAAGGAACTCAGCAAGACCCTGTCTCTGAATAAAATATAAAAAAGAGCTTGGGATGTGGCTCAGTGGTTGATAACCTCTGGGTTCAATCCCCAGTACCAAAATAAATAAAATAAACAAATAAATAGTCAACAGAAAATTTTCGTATTTTTAGTGAAGGAGTTCTCATATTTTAGGAATTATTAACCACATATTAAATGTTCACCAATTGATAAATGTAGGCAGCTTTTGTTGCAAATCTTTTTTTTTTTTTTTCTTTTTTGGTACTGGAGATTGAACTCAGGGGCACTTGGCCCCTGAACCATATCCCAGCCCTATTTTGTATTTTTTTTTAATATTTATTTTTTAGTTGTAGATGGACAGAATATCTTTATTTTATTTTTTATGTGGTGCTGAGGATAGAACTCAGTGCCTCACGCATGCTAGGTGAGCATGCTACCACTGCGCCCTAACCCCAGCCCTATTTTGTATTTTATTAAGAGACAGGATCTCACTGAATTGCTTAGCACCTCACTTTTGCTGAGGCTGGCTTTGAACTTGTGATCCTCCTGCCTCAGCCTCCCCCCTCCCTCCCCACCTCAGCCTCTGGATTACAGGCATGTGCCACTGCGCCTGGTTTGTTGCAAATCTTGATTACCACTTTCCCACAGACAGACAGACAGACAGACAGACACACACACACACACACACACACACACACACACATACTCAACAGTCTGTCTTCAGCTACTCATTATCTACATTAAATTTAGAAAAGCACATCAGACTCAAAATGAAAATCATATTATTTCAATCAAGGGCTTCTGGCTGAAAGTATTGACTCATTCCCTCAGACATCCATAGTGGCTAACTATCTCCTGAGAGGAAATTTCTCATTGGAATTAAAAGAATTTCAAGAAATATTCAGCAGAGCATTAATCTTTTGATAGCTAAATCATGAAATATCTGTTATGTACTGAACAGATTTTTAAATACTAATGTTACTCTAGCTTCAAATTTCCCATAATATGCTATAATCTGAATGCTTGTGCACGCAAAATTCATATGTCAAAACCCTAATTTCCAGGGCTGGGATTGTAGCTCAGCGGTAGAGCGCTTGCCTCGCATGCGTGAGGCCCTGGGTTCGATCCTCAGCACCATGTACAAAGCAATAAAATAAAGACAATGTGTCCATCTACAACTAAAAAAAAAACAAAAAAAAAAAACAAAACCCTAATTTCCAATATAATGGAAATTATATTGGAGATGGATCTTCGGGAGGTAATTAAATCATGAGGGTAGAGGCCACATGATAGATTAGAGCCTTTTTTGAGATGAGGTTTGTTTTAGTCAGCTTTTTTGTTGCTGTGAGTAAATGATCTGACCAGAACAATTATAAGGAGAAAAGGTTTATTCAGGGGCTCACGGTTTTAGAGGTTTCAGTCCATAGAAGATGGGCTCCATTCCTCAGGGCTTAAGGTGAGGCAGAACATCATGGAAGAATGGTGAGGCAGAGAGAATCAGCTCATATGATGATCAGAAAGCAGAGAGAGAGACTTCACTAGCCAGATACAAATATATACCCAAAGCCATGCCCCAATTCCCACCTCCTCCAGCCACACCCTACCACTTCAGTTACCACTCAGTTAATCACTATCAGGGGATTAAATCACTAATTGGGTTAAGACTCTTAAAACCCAATCATTTCTCCTCTGAGCCTTCTTACATTGTCTCATACATGAGCTTTTGGGGCACAGCTCACATCGAAACAATAATGGGTCTGACTAAGTTGCTGAGGCTGAGCTGACCTCAAACTTTTTTTTTTTTTTAAATAATCTTTATTTTATTCATTTATTATTTATATGTGGTGCTGAGGATCGAACCCAGTGTCTCACGCATGCTAGGCAAGCGCTCAACCACTGAGCTACAGCCCCAGCCCCTGACCTCAAACTTAATGATCCTTCTGCTTCAGCCTCCTAGTCACTGAATTACAGGTGTGCATTGCTGCAACTGGCAAAGCTGTTTTTATGTTTTGTTTTGTTTTGTTTTTGGCGGTGCTGGGGATTGCAACCAGGTCCTCATGCATGCCAGGCAAACATTCTACCATTGAGCCATATTCCCAGCACCGGCAAAGCTGTTTTTAAATCATAGTTTTATATGCAAGGTATGAAGAAAGAAAATACAGAAAGAACTCAAGTAGTACTGAAGGGCAGAAAATGAAACATGAGGTTCCCTTTCTTCATTCTCATTCCATAGAGACAACCACTGTTTATGGTTTTAATTCATGATCATCATAGCAGTAAATATCCTTTCCCTTTTGTGTGCTAATCTATCAACCTTGGGAACTGTGCTTCTATTTTGTTTTGTGTTAATTGAGGAATTTACTTCTATGATTGTCATTAAGCCCAGGCTGCATTCTAGAAGTAGCTATACCCCACTTAGACTTTTCTAATTATAATCACTGTCTTTCCTTTCTACTTAATAAAAATTCAAATTCATGAAGCCTCAATCCCTGCCCTCCTATTCCTGGAAGATGCTAAATTCAACTGTGTAGAAGAGTTTTTTAGAAAATAAGACAAACCCTTTACTTTTATGAAGCTAATAGCAACCCCAAACCACAGGTTGGGGCCTGTGTAACCTTCAATTAATTTATCAACTTTGGACTGTATTTTACTTCCTGCTTCATAAAATAACTCATTTATTACACTTACATCTCCTTAACTTTCCCTATTTATTTCCCAATGGTTGTTGTTGGTTCCTATTTTTACTTCTCCCAGTGACTGCCTTTTTAAATATTATGTCATCTATTTCTAAAGTTTTAAACATCAGATTTTATTTATTGATTTCCCCTATGAAAACCAGCAAATTACCACATTTATTCCCTCTGCCTCCTAAATTTTTGCTATAGTATTGTTACTTTGTCAAGACAAAATATTGCTGGGCATAGTGGGACATGCCTGTAAATCCAGATACTTGGGAGGTTGAGGTTGGAGGTCAGAGGATTGCAAGTTTGAGGCCAGCATGGGTACCTTAAACTTAGTGAGACCCTGTCTCAAAATACAAAATACAAGCCAGGCGCGGTGGCGCAAGCCTGTAATCCCAGCACTTAGGGAGGCTGAGACAGGAGAATCGCAAGTTCAAAGCCAGCCTCAGCAATGGCGAGGTGCTAAGCAACTCAGTGAGACCCTGTCTCCATATAAAACACAAAATAGGGCTGGAGATGTGGCTCAGTGGTCAAGTGCCCCTGAGTTCCATCCCCAGTACCCCCACCCCAAAATATGAAATACAAAGGGTTGGGATGTTGCTCAGATATAAAGTACTTCTGGGTTCAACACCTAATGCCTCCAAGAAAAAAATAAAGAAAAAAGTCAAATTATATGTTGTATATCTACCTATTTTATCTAATAGGTTAACATTTCTCTTTGCTACAGCAAGTTGCACATGCTTCTCCCTCAGGGCCTTTGCATTTGCTCTTCACAGTTCACTCTCACTTGATTCAGATCTCAGCTCTGATGTAACCTCCCCAGAGAGGAATTCCCTGAACTTATCTAAAAGAGTATCTCTTTCCTTCCATCTCATTCATTCTCTATCCCGTTTAATTTTCCTTATAGCATTCATCATGACTTAAAATTATATATTTGTGATACTACAATTCATAATAAGAAACATACATTTCCAATCCCTGGTACAGAACTCCTAAAACCTTTGAAATTTACTAAATGACAGGAGGTAAAAAGAATGTGTTTGGTATTCATAATAAGCCCCTTTCAACTACACCTGTAAGTTAATGTGGCAACTTTTGGATAGTCCCTAGAAAACTGTAGAATGTGGGCTGGTTGCCAGGGAAACCCAGGGTTGGATTGGAGGGTTGGAACTTTCAGCCCTTCTCCTTACCCAGGGAAGGAAGAGGGGCTGGAACGGACTTAATCACCAGTGGGCAAAGATTTGATGAATCATGCCTATAGGATGACCCCTTGCTTGCCATAAAACCTCAAACTATGAGCATTTGAGTTGGCGAACAGTGAGGTGCTCAGGAGGTGACTTGCCTGAAAGTTCCTCCCTCATTCCCTATAACTTGCCCTATGCATCTCTGTAATCTGGCTGTTCCTGAGGTGTATTCTTTATAATAAACCAGTGAACATAAGTAGTGTTTCCATGAGTTCTGTAAGCCACTCTAATTGTCAAACCTGAAGCAGGAGGCATAGGAAACTCTTGTTTATAGCAAGTTGGTCAGAAGAACAGGCCTGGGCTTGTGATTAGCATCTGAAATAGGGCAGTCTTGTGGGACTGAGCTCCTTACTTTGTAGAAACTGACACTAACTCCAAGTGGATAGTGTCAGAATTAAATTGTAGGACACTCAGCTGGTGTCAGAGGTTGGTTAGTGTGGGTACAGTTTTAGGTTCTAACATTTTTCTCATTTTGGAGGACACTGTTTCAGTGTCTTCCAGCACTTGGTGATGAGAATCCATCTGACTTTGGATATTTTGCAAGTCCCATGACTTCATCTCCCTCTATGGAAGATTTTTTGGGTTTCTGAAATTTCACCAGAAAGTGTGGACGTTTTAAAAAAAAATTATTTTTAGTTATAGATGAACAGAATATCTTTATTTATTTTTATGTGGTGCTGAGGATCGAACCTGGTACCTCGTGCATGCAAGGCAAGCGCTCTACCACTGAGCTACACTCCCAGCCCAAGTGTGGATCTTTTTTATTGAATCCTGTCAGGTACATATTTTTCCTCCATCAGTGGCAATTTTCTTCTATGATTTATTTTCCCACTCTTGTCTTTGTTCTCTCCTTCACATTGAATATCCTGCATCTGCTGTCTTTGATTCATGTTCTTGGAGGCTTCCTCTGCTTTGCCTTCAGCAGATCCCCTGATCACTCTAATCCATTACAACAGTCCATTTGGCAGTTACTCCTTCAGTTGTGATTAATTCCCTTGCATTGAAACTCTCTTTGCTTTGCAGACGCGCTATCCTCCGGGTATACTAATTAGAACAACTTGAAACTCTCATTGTTGTTTCCCACCAGGGCCCATTATTCCTTTGCTCATCTTGGCCCTTCATTTCCTGCCGCTATTGCCTTTCTCTTGACTAGTGAGTCCTGACATTCACTCTTATTGGAGTACAAGGCCTCTCCACTAGTTAATGTGGGCTGAGATGAGAGTGGATATTTTTTCCTTTTTTTTTTTTTTTTTTTTAAATAAAGAATTGGGGATTGAACCCAGGGCCTTAAATGTGTTAGGCAAATGCTGTCTCACTAAGCTACATTACCCATACTTTTTATTTTTTATTTTTCGACAGAGTCTAAGTTGCCCAGGTTGGCCTTGAGCTTGTGACAGGTATGTGTCACTATGCCTGGTTAAATGTGGATTTAACAGATGATCTTTGTTCTTCAGCAGGCCTCTCCCTATGGGGAGACTTGATGCTTGGTGTAAGGGGCAGGGCATGCCTCACTAAATGAAGGATGCGTGGGTGAGAATACAGCAGTACACTGGGGAACCCCGCAGTTGCTAAATTAAGGAGGGCTGGCCTTTGGAACAGGTTTAGTGTGTTTCTCTCTTAGGCAGAGTTTCATTCCCCTGTTCCCCACCCATCTGCTGCAGGGTTCTGAATTCAGCTCCATCCAGCTCTGCTCTCTTTCACTTAGACTTGAGGCCCATATTTCCCCAGGTTCCCTCTAGGCCACCTGCTCACATTTTCAGAGAACTGTTCATTGGCTTTATCCTACGGGCAAGAGCACTTCAGGGTGTAGTGCTTTGCAATGTGCTCAACAAATATTTGTTGAATGACTGAATGATGAAAGAGAGGGGAGGGAGCCAACAGTCCTTGTAATTATAATCATGCTTCTTTGATGAGTTACTCTAAAGATGGCTTTCTGGCTCAGATCTGCCCTATTTGTTGACCTTGAACTTGCCAATTACCAGGGTTTCTTTCATTACATATGGTGAGTTAGGCTAACTGCAACTCCCTCTTCTCTTTCTCTTTTAATATGATCCCTCCTTTTGCTCTTTCCTGTGTTTCCATAATTCAACAACACCTAGGGAAGGATAGAAGATAGATGTGTGTATTAAATTTGTCATCCTAAACCAGAACTATATCTAAAAACATAGCTATCAAAAGAAAAACAATTGTTTTAAAACATTTGTTGAACCCTTACAAGATAGAAGGTTGAAAAATTAGTATATATTTTTCTTTTTATGATACGTTGACATTTTATGTGGAAATTAGTAAAATAATGTTAATTGAATATTTGTCAAAAAATCAGTGGGAAATGAGCTAAAGATTTTTGCCTATGTTTTTTGATAGAATTAACAAAATTTTAATAGACTACTTAAATATTTATTGAAGAAAAATAAGTGATTATAAATAATAAATGATGGGACTGCAAATTGGTGCAACCACTCTGGAAAGCAGTATGGATATTCCTCGAAAAACTTGGAATGGAACCACCATTTGACCCAGTTATCCCACTCCTTTGTATATATCCAGAGGACTTAAAATCAGCATACTACAGTGATGTAGTCACATCAATGTTTATAGCAGCTCAATTCACAATAGTCAAGGTATGGAACCAACCTAGGTGCCTTCAACAGATGAATGGATAAAAAAAATGTGGTGTATATACACAATGGAGTATTACTCAGCTATTAAGAATAACTTTATGACATTTGCCAGTAAATGGATGGATCTGGAGACTATCACACTAAGTGAAATAAGTCAGCTACCAAAAGGCAAAGGTTGAATGTTTTCTCTGATATGTGGAAGCTAACCCACAATAAGTGGGTGATCGTGAGGGGAAGAATAGAAGTTCAGTAGATTAGACAATAGGGAATGAAGGGAAGGGAGAGGGAATAGGACAAGGAAAGACAGTGGAATGAATCTGACATAATTTTCCTATTACATAGAATATGAAAACAACAGAGTGAATCCCACCAGCAGGTACATCCACAAGAATGGGATCCTAACTAAAATAAGATATATTCCATGCTTGTATAATTATATCAAAATGGATTCTACTGTCATGTATAACTAAAAAGAATCAATAATTTTTTTTTTCTTTTTCTTTTTTTGGTACTGGTGATTGAACTCAGGGGCACTCGACCACTGAGCCACATCTCCAGCCCTATTTTGTGTTTTATTTAGAGACAGGGTCTCACTGAGTTGCTTAGCGCCTTGCCATTGCTGAGGCTGGCTTTGAACTCACGATTCTCTTGTCTCAGCCTCCCAAAGTGCAGGGATTACAGGTGTGCACCACTGCATCCGGCTAGGAATCAATAAATATTTTTAAAAAATAGATGAAATTTCAAGATATCTAAAGGAAAAAGTCTTATTAGTTGAAATAGTTTAGTTTTTAAAGAAAAAGGTGGGGTTTGTGATGTAGATTAGTGGCAGAGTGCATACTTAGCATATGTGAGGCCTGGCTTTGATCATCAGCCAGGGGGAAAAAGAAGGTTGTATAGAAAGCATTAAATGGAAGCTGGGCGCAGTGGTGCAAGCCTGTAATCCCAGCACTTAGGGAGGCTGAGACAGGAGAATCATGCGTTCAAAGCCAGCCTCAGCCACGGTGAGGCTAAGCAACTCAGTGAGACCCTGTCTCTACATAAAACCCAAAATAGGGCTGAAGATGTAGCTCAGTGGTTGAGTGCCCCTGAGTTCAATCCCTGGTACCAAAAAGAAAAAGAAAAAAAAAGAAAGCATTACATGGAAAAATAAACTATGACTTGGGCATGTTGGCACATACCTGTAATCCCAGCACTTTGGGAGGCTGAGACAGGAGGATCATGAGTTCAAAGCCAGCCTCAGCAATGGTGAGGTGCTAAGCAACTCAGTGAGACCCTGTCTCTACTTAAAACCCAAAATAGGGCTGGGGATGTGGGTCAGCGGTCAAGAACACCTGAGTTCAATGCCCGGTACCAAAAAAAAAAAAAAAAGAAAAAGAAAAGAAAAGAAAAGAAAAATAAACTATGGCATAGTATAATACTCATATTAAAAATATGTGTGTAGGTGGGCTTGGTGGTGCATTCCTGAGATCCAGTAACTTAGGAGGTTGAGGCAGGAGGATTGTAAGTTTGAGGTCAATTTTGGGAGACCCCATCTGAAAAAAAAAAGAAAGAAAGAAAATACACAGTGAAAGATTTAGCAGAAGCTTTTGCAGACCTCAAAAAAGCTCCTTAGGTGTTTGAAAACATAGAACCCAACACTAAAAGGTTTTCATTAGTAGAGAGTAATGTTCACGGTACATTAACTGCAATTTATGATTTAAAAAAGTCAACCATCGGTATGTACAAGTTTAATGTGCCAGTAAAAAAAAAAAAAAAAAGTAAACCACCATGGACATATTTCTGAAAAGAGTGATACCTCAGGAAGAACTTGGCAAGTTCTTCAAGAGTTGTTCCAGAAGACACAACATGTTATCACAAGGATGGTACTTCCGTGCATGTTCTGGCCGGTGAAGATCTTGCAGTAGGACAAGATGTGGAAGTGGAAGACGGTGACACCAACGATCTTGACTCTCCACAGGCCTAGGCTAATGTGTGGGTTTGTGTTTCAGTTTTGTAAAACAAACAAAAAACTTAAAAAGTAAAAAAAAATAATAATAAATTTAAAAGTAAATGAAGTTTAAGGATACAAAGAAAGAAAGTGTTTATAGTCATACAATGTATTTGTGGTTTTTTTTTTTAACATTTAATCTTTATTTTTTTATTTTTATGTGGTGCTGAGGATCGAACCCGCTGCCTCACCTGTGTAAGCACTCTACCACTGAGCCACAACCCCAGCCCCATGTATTCATGTTTTCAGCTAAGTGATATTACAAGAATCAAAAAGTTAAAAAAAATTAGAAGTTTATAAAGAAAAGAATTAACAATAATCTAAGTTTAATTTATTATTGAAGAAAAGTTTTTTTATTTTATTTTAAAACTTTTGTAGTGCAGGGGCTGGGGCTGGGGCTCAGTGGTAGAGCGCTTGCTTAGCATGTGTGAGGCACTGGGTTCGATCCTCAGCACCGCATACAAATAATAAATGAATAAAATAAAGATCCATCAACAACTAAAAAACTATTTAAAAAAAATTTTTGTAGTGCATTGTGAGGACTTTCTGCATGCTAGACAAGGGTTCTACCAGTGAGCTATGTCCCCTGCCCCCAAATATATTTTTTCATTTTAGTGCAGCCTAAGTGTGCAGTGCTTATATAGTCTCCAATAGTGCAGGAATGTCTTAGGCCTTCACATTCACTCTTCACTCACTCACTGATTCACCCTGAGTAACTTTTTTTTTTTTTTTTTTGGTACTGGGGATTGAACTCAGCGGCACTCAACCCCTGAGCCACATCCCCAGCCCTATTTTGTGTTTTATGTAGAGACAGGGTCTCACTGAGTTGCTTAGTGCCTTGCTGTTGCTGAGGCTGGCTTTGAACTCACGATTCTCCTGTCTCAGCCTCCCAAAGTGCTAGGATTACAGGCTTGAGCCACCGTGCCCAGCTCTGAGTAACTTCTTGTCCTGCTGGCTGCAATCATGATAAGTACTCTATACAGGTGTACCACTCTTTATCTTTCATCCCATATTTCTACTGTGTCTTTTGTATATTTGAGTCATAAATATTGTTACAATTGCCTACAGTATTCAGTACAGTAATATGCTGTACAGGTTTGTAACCTAGATGCAACAGCTATGTATACCCTATAGCTTAGGTGTGTAGTAGACTAGACTATCTAAGTTTGTAGTAGTAGATATTGTTTGTAGATACTGTTTGTACAAAAATAAAATAGCCTAATGATGCATTTCTGAGAACATATGCCCTTCATTAAGTGACATATAACTGTATACACACACAAAAATACACACATATAAAACATCTATATGTTTGTGTGTATATACACATATAAACAAAGAGTAAATAAGAAATCACATCAAACTTTCCTTTGGCACCGGGGATTGAACCCAGGGCCTCATTTATGTGGAACACATACTCTACTACTGAGTAAGCACACTTCCAGTCCCCACATCAAACTATCAAACTCTTTTTTTTCCCCACATCAAACTCTTAACAAATTATTTTAAGTGGCTTAGGATTAATACGATGGTGACTGAGATGGATTAGCATCATAAAATTTATTTCAAGAGGGACTAATACATATACATAGTATTATATAATAATTAAATTATTTATATATATTTATTTTTATATTTAATTGATTAACTTTTATTTATTTATATGTGTTACTGAGACTCTAACCCAGTGCCTCACACATGCCAGGCAAGTGCTCTACCACTGAGCCACAGTCTCAGCTCCTATTTATATATTTAATTTGAAAAAATTGGGGACATCATTTCAGTTCTGACATGATAAAGAGTTTACAAGCCATTATATTCTTACAAGAAAAAAGGCTGAACAAACTGAAAATCAGTTACTAACAATTTTTCTGGGACCCATCAGAGAAAGGAAGTAGTAAAGCAACCTATCACTTCAGAATCTGGAGAGACAGGAACACAAAGAGAATCACAGATAAGGTCAGTTTATCTCGAACAGAGCTACTGAAGTCATAAACTGGCAGAAACATTTCAATGGTAATTCTGATGAATTATTAAAGGCTGGGTATGGACTGGCGTGAGAATGAGGAACTCCTAAGGGTTGTAGTTGGAATGGGTTTTACTTTCAGGAGCATGACTTGAGTTCCCACTATAGAGAAGCAAGAAACACTTGTGTTTTTGACAAGGCAAGAAGTAAAGGGCATTTTGAAATATGCTCAGAGTACTAAATGTAACAAAGGCCTATTCAACAGGGCAAGAACTTTACCAGAGCCTTTAACTTGGGAAAAGAAACTTATCCAAATATGGCCCCCCTAGTCTTCCTGTCTCACCTAAGTGCTAAGTTCCTCAGGGAAAAGGAAAATGATAGATGTCAAAAACTTAGATGCATGTCAAGAAAGGAAGAGAATTGGATAAAGAAATGATGTACAATACATCTTTTAATTTTTTTTTGGTATTATGAATTGAACCCACTACCACTATCCAGCCCCTTCTATTTTTTCTTTTAAATTATTTATTACATTTTTTTAAATAGCTTTTTTTTTAGTTGTAGATGGACACAATGTCTTTATTTTACTGCTTTGTATGTGGTGCTGAGGATCGAACCCAGGGTCTCATGCATGCGAGGCGAGCGCTCTACCACTGAGCTATAGTCCCAGCCCCTATTACATTTTTTTTTGTAGTTGTAGATGGACAGCATGAGTTTACTTATTTTTTTTTAATATGGTGCTAAGGATCGAACCCAGTGCCTCACATGTGCTAGGCAAGCGCTCTGCCACTGAGCCACAACCCCAGTCTGTCTTTTAAATTTTGAGACAAGGTCTTGCTAAGTTACTAAGACTGGTCTAGAACTTCATATCCTCCTGCCTCAGCCTCCCAAATTACTGGAATTACAAGTATGTGCCACCATACTTGGCTTACTTTTCTTGGTTGAATCAACAGGTAATTGTTCAAAAATAACAACTATGAATTGAGTAGAATGTGGAAAAGTAAAAGCAATGAAAGCAAAATTTCACTGCTTGAGAAAGTGGTAGAAAGGAATGGAGAATACTGTCATAATGTCTCTGTACTATTCAGGAAGCAGTTTAATATTATTTAAAAGTAAACTCAGATTAGCTGCAAAAATTGAGAAGAATCACTACATTTTTATAAGCAGTAAAAAACTGATATGCGGCCAGGCGTGGTGGTGCAAGCCTGTGATCCCAGCACTTAGGGA
Source organism: Geosciurus inauris (assembly GCA_004024805.1). NCBI lineage: Eukaryota > Metazoa > Chordata > Mammalia > Rodentia > Sciuridae > Geosciurus > Geosciurus inauris. The sequence goes on along the minus strand of PVHX01014506.1, from coordinate 18,777 downwards.
GGCTGAGACAGGAGAATTGCGAGTTCAAAGCCAGCCTCATCAATGGCGAGGCGCTAAACAACTCAGTGAGACCCTGTCTGTACATAAAACACAAAATAGGGCTGGGGATGTGGCTCAGGGGTTGAGTGCCCCTGAGTTCAATCCCCAGTACCAAAAAAAAAAAAAAAAAAATTTGATATGCTAAAAGAGGTAAAATGGAATCATGTACAATACTCTACTAAAACCAGGCAAGGGAGGCTGAAAAGAGAAGAAAAAACTAGGGCAACAAACAGAAAACAGTTAAAACTGGTAGTTATTGGTCCTACTGTGTTGATAATTAATGGAAATGTGAATGATCTAAATACAGTAATGAAAAGACAGGAATTGTCAGAGTGGATCACAAAATAAGACCCGACTATAGATTGTCTAAAATAAACCCCTTTTGGGGCTGGGATTGTAGCTCAGTGGTAGAGCGCTTGCCTCGCATGTGTGAGGCCCTGGGTTCGATCCTCAGCACCACATACAAAGCAATAAAATAAAGACATTGTGTCCATCTACAACTAAAAAAATATTAAAAAATAAAATAAATAAAATAACATAAAATAAACCCCTTTTAGGGCTAGAAATGTGGCTAAGCAGCATAGTGTTTGCCTAACGTACAAGGCCCTAGGTTTGTTCCCCAGCACTGCAAAACGTAAGAATAAATAAATAAAAGAAAATCTTTTAAAATATAAAGACACAGGTTAAAAGCAAAGGAATGGAGAAAGATACTCCAAGCTAAAATTAATCAAAAGAATTTGGGCCAGGCATGGTGGCGCATGCCTGTAATCCCAGCGGCTTGGGAGACTGAGGCTGGAGGATCACAAGTTCAAAGTCAGCCTCAGCAATTTAGCAAGGCACTAAGCAACTCAATGAGACCCTGTCTCTAAGTGAAATACAAAAAAAGGGCTGGGGATGTGGCTCAGTGGTTAAGCGCCTCTGAGTTCAATACCTGGTACTCCTCCCTGCTGCCCCCCCAAAAGAATCTGGGAGTAGCTATGTTTATTTCAGACATCAGAGATTTCAGAGGAAGGAAAATTACCTGGGAGAAAGTAGGGTATTACAGAATGATAAAGGGATTGTTCTCAAGAAGACATACAGTCCTAAATACCTATGAATTTAACAACAGAGCATGAATACAAGCAAAGTAAAAACTAATAGAACTGCAAAGAAAAACAGGCAAATACACTATTATAGTTGAAGGCTTCAGCACCGCTCTTTAATTAGTAGATCTGGATGGCAGAAAAATCAATGAAGGTATAATTGACCTGAACAACACCATCAAACCACTTAATTTTGGGGGGAGATTAAACCCTAGGATTCAATACTAGGGTTTGAACCCAGGAACACTTAATCACTGAGCCACACTCCAGCCCTTTTTATATTTTATTTTGAGACAGGGCCTCTCTAAGTTGCTTAGGGCCTTGCTAAATTGCTGAGTGGCTGGCTTTGAACTCACAATCCTCTTGCCTTAGCTTCCCGAGCTGCTGGGATTACAGATGTGTGCCACCAAGTCCAGCTACTTGAAGAAATTTTTAAAAACAGAAATCATAAAAATTATGTGCTCAGATCACAAAGTAATTAAATTAGAAATGAAGATCCAGAAGACAGCTAGAAAATCTCAAAATATTTGGAGATATGATAAGATTGAAACATTAGTCAAGAAGTAGCAGGAATCATTACATTTTAAAATGTTTTTAATTGTATGAAAATAAAATCACAACTTATCAAAATTTCTAGGATACATGAAGATTAGTAATTACGGGGAACTTTATATTAAATGATTATGTTAGAAAAGGATCTAACATCAACAATCTAACCCTCCACCACAAGAAACTACAAAAAGGTACAATTTAGGTCCAAGGCAAATAAAGAAAAGAAATAATAAAAATTAAAGCATAAGCCGGGCACGGTGGCTCAAGCCTGTAATCCCAGCACTTTGGGAGGCTGAGACAGGAGAATCGCGAGTTCAAAGTCAACCTCTACAACAGCGAAGTGCTAAGCAACTCAGTGAGACCCTGTCTCTACAGAAAACACAAAATAGGGCTGGGGATGTGGCTCAGGGGTTGAGTGCCCGAGTTCAATCCCCAGTACCAAAAAAAAAAAAAAAAAAAAAAAAAAAAAAATTAAAGCATAAATCAGGGAAAATTGAAAACAGGAAAACAATTGAGAAAAGCAATGAAATCAAAAGAGACTGTTGCTTGAAAATATAAAATACATTGTGAATTCCTTTTTTTTTTCCTTTTTGTGGTGTTAGGGATGAAACCTAGAGCTTGGCACATACTAGGCAAATTCTCTACCACTGAGCTGTTTCCACCCCTAAGGGCTATATTCTTTTTTTTCAGGTGTTCTAAAGACTATATCTTTTCTTTTCTTTTTAGTTGTAAATGGATGCAGTACCTTTTTTTATAAGTTATTTTTATGTGGTGCTGTGAGTGGAACTAGTGCCTCACACATGCTAGGCAAGTGTTCCACCACTGACTTACAACCCAAGCCCAGGACTATATTCCTAACTTCTTAAATGTTACAAACTTTTCTCAAAGTTTTGTGAAAAACAATGATCTCCATTCTTTTGATGATCCACTTAATAAATTTTCCATTTTCTGATTCATTTTCCATAGCTTCATTATGCTACTGGGCTTCCATTTCCTAGCATGTGTATGGGCTGGTTTTCCTCCTGCAACACAGTTGGTATATGAACAGGAAGACAATACTAGACAGACTCATTTCAGGAGGTCCTTGAGGACAAGGTCTACCTAAAGATATCAACACAGTGCTTTTCACAAACTGGGAATGCAGTAAACGTTTATGGAATGAATAATGCATTTTTTTCTACAGGAAAGCTGATTAGATATGTCAATGAGTTGTACTGTGTTTAAATAAGCTTCTCTAATTTTGGACTTTCACTTTTTGAAGTTATCTGTATCATGATTTCCTCCTAATTAATGCACAGGGGCTCAAAAAGCTAGGGTGGCATAGGAAAGAAACTGATTTTAGCTCTACTTTATTAGACATGTACTATTAGGAAAAAGATCAACGAAGGCAATGTCATCTTCCCAAAGAGTCAAGTTAAAGAAATGGGGCTTCCCTTGTTAAATGGAGTGACTCTAGTCCTCTTGACCAAGTGTTGTGGTAGTGAAACATTTTTGTCTAGATCATAACAGGTAGTAAGTTTTATGTTGAAAATTATTTTTGCAAACAGGAAGACAAAAGTATAGAAAATAGGAGGAATGTGGCTAGAAAAGAGCAGATGTGCGTGCTGGTCTAAGGAGAGTCATGTTCCCATGTGACTACTTTTATGCATCCGGTTCTCAAATGCTGTGGGTAGAATAGATATGAGTTGAAACAAAAGCACTTAGCATTTTCATCCTGGGCAGCAGTGGTCAAGTTTACAAATAATATCTGAAACAATAACATCTCCTGCAGCCTTTAAAACTCAACCCTCAGGAACGTGAAGACAATCCATGGAATGGGAGAAAATATTTGCTAAATTATATAACTGAAATTATATATCTAGACTATATAAAGAACTCTCAGTACTCAACAACATAAATTCAAATACCCACTAAATGGGCAAAGGCTCTCAATAGATATTTCTTTAAAAAATGTAGACCAATAGCCGATATGCATACAGAAGTTTTTCAACGTAATTAGTTACTACGGAAATATAAATCCAAATAACAGTGAGATACGACTTCATATCTGCCAGGATGGCTATTAAAAAAAAAGACAGATAATACCAACTGTTGGTGAGGATGTTCAGAAATTGGACCTTTTATACATTCCTAGTGGGAATATAAAATGTTGCAGCTGTTCAGAAAATAGGCTGACAGCTCCTCAAAGTTTAAAAAGAGTTAATATATGACTGCAATTCTACTCCTCTGTGCCCTAGAAAAATATGTATGACTACACAAAAACTTGTACAAAAATGTTTGTTAACAGCATTATATTTTAAAAAAGGATTATTTAGTAAAAAGGTGAAAACAAACCAAATGTCTATCAATTGGTGAATGGATAAACAAAATGTGGCTTATTCATACATGGAACATTATTAGTCTATAAAAAAGAGTAAAGTATGGGGCTGGGATTGTAGCTCAGTGGTAGAGCGCTTGCCTTGCATGCGTGAGGCCCTGGGTTCGATCCTCAGCACCACCTATAAAGCAATAAAATAAAGACATTGTATCCATCTACAACTAAAAAAAAATTAAAAAAAAAAAAGAGTAAAGTACTGATACATGCTACACCATGGATGAAACATGTAACATGGATGAACAAGTAACTAGAATAGACAAATCTGTAAGGACTGCAAGTAATTCTTGCCAAGAAAGCAGTGGTTTCCAGGGGCTGGGACTGAGGCAAACATGCAAAGTGATAGGTATGAGGTTTCTTTTAGGGCTGATAAAATGCTGCAGGATCAATTGTGATAATAGTTGAACAACTCCAACTATATTAAAAGCTTTTGGGGCTGGGGTTGTAGCTCGGTGGTTGAGGACTTGCTTAGCACATGTGAGATACTGGGTTTGATCCTCAGCACCCGATAAAAATTAATAAAATAAAGGTATTGTGCCCATTTACAACTAAAAATTTTAAAAAACCCTTTGACTTGTATACTCCAAATGAGTGAATGATATGGTATGTGAATCATACCTCAATAAAGCTATTATTAATAAAACCAAAACCAAATAAAATCAAAATTAGGCCTGCTTAAATTGCCTTACCATTTTGTATAACTTGAGTTCTCAGCGTTATGTGCTAACTACTCACACAATTTTCTTTTACTTCTGCCTCTATTCTTTTTCTCATTCCCCAAACCTCAATTTATATTCCATGAATTTGGAATTTAAAATCCAACAAGGCTGCACAGGGATTAGCTTTGCATTATTTATAGAAGAGAGAAAACTTCAGGGTGTTATCTTAACTGCTTAAGGAAAATTTCAAGCATCCTGAAATATTTCAGAACCTATTAACAATCATGTTTGATGTGTGCTCCCATAGGAAAAATATTTACTCCTAATCACCATAAAACTTCTCTACATTATACAATTCAAAATCACATTTAACTAGCCTTCTTGCCTACATATTCAGAAGTTTACAAATTAAACCTTAATATCCAAGACAAAATTACCATTATACTGATGACATGCAACAAATAAATGATCTTCTTGAACTGTACTGTCCATTATGGTAGTCACTGGCCACATGTGGCTGTTGAGCACTGGAAACATAGCTAGTCCAAATTAAGATACACTTCAAGTGTAAATTACACATTAGAGTTTAAGGATTTAGTACAAAAAAGAAAATGTAAAAAATTTAGTTTTTGTTTTGAAGGGGTACTGAGGGGCACTCAAAGACTGAGCCACACCCCCAGCCCTATTTTCTATTCTATTTAGAGACAGGGTCAGACTGAGTTGCTTAGTACCTCGACATTACTGAGGCTGGTTTTGAACACATGATCCTCCTGCCTCAGCCTCCTGAGCTGCTGGGATTACAAGTGTGTGCCACTGAGACCGGCAAAAATTTAGTTTCTAATATTAAACTTGTAATGATATTAAGGGTATATTGGTTTAAATAAAATACATAAAATTAATTTCACCTGTTTCTTTTCATATTCTTTTTTCTGTACCAGGGATTGAACTCAGGAGTACTTGACCACTGAGCCACATCCCCAGCCCTATTTTGTGTTTTATGTAGAGACAGGGTCTCACTGAGTTGCTTAGCGTCTCGCCATTGCTGAGGCTGGCTTTGAACTGGTGCTTCTCCTGTCTCAGCCTCCCAAAGTGCTGGGATTACAGGTGTGTGCCACCATGCTCAGCTTCTTTTTATATTCTTAATGTGGATACTACAATGATTTCAATTACATACAGTAGTCTCCCTTACTTTTGGTTTTGTTTTCTGCAATTTTTAGTTACTTGCAGTCAACCAATAAAATACTGGCCAGGGAGACAGACCATAACCATATAACTTTCATTAGAGTATATTAGCAGAATTGTTCTATTTTATTAGTTATTAATCTTACTGTGCGTTTATGTTTGTATAAGGGGAAAAAAAAGCATCCATAAGGTTGCTGCTATTTGAGGTTTTAGGTATCCACTGGCAGTCTTAGAATGTATTCCCCACAAATAAAAGTACTGTACATAACTCACATCGTATTTCTACTGGACAGAACTGCTCTAGAGAAACATGTAGAGCTTCTTCTTTTTTTTTTTTTTGGTATCAGGAATTGAACTCAGGGGTACTCGACCACTGAGCCACATCCCCAGCCCTATTTTGTGTTTCAGGGTCTCACTGAGTTGCTCAGTGCCTTGCCATTGCTGAGGATGGCTTTGAACTCACGATTCTCCTGTCTCAGCCTCTCAAAGTGCTGGGATACAGGCGTGAGCCACTGCGCCCAGCTCATGTAGAGCTTCTGATGGGACAGTAAATATTTATTAAGAGACAGAGGCTTGGGGCTGGGGTCATGGCTCAGTGGTAGAGCGCTTGCCTGGCATGTGCGAGGCCCTGGGTTCGATTCTTGGCACCACATATAAATAAATAAAGATCCATCAACAACTAATAAAAATATTTAAAAAAGAGACAGAGGCTTTGGATAACTTCTCCTCTAACAATTTCCTGTTATCTCTTTTTACATATTGGTATTTTCTCAGCAACACAGGAAGAAAAGCTGTTAACACAACCAACAATGTACTCTAATAGGACAAAATAATATGGACTTTCTACCCATTCTTTTCTTTTTTTAAAAATAATTTTTTTAGCTGTAGATGGACAAAATATTTTTCTTTTATTTTTATGTGGTGCTGAGGATTGAACCCAGTGCCTCACACATGCGAGGCAAGTGCTTTATCACTGAGCTACAACCACAGCCCCTCTATCCATTCTTGCTTCTTTTTTTTTTTTTTTTTTTTG
>PVHX01014506.1:0-11756 GCA_004024805.1 Geosciurus inauris | reverse complement strand
TTACAAGCGTGAGCCACCGCGCCCGGCTCCATTCTTGCTTCTTATAGCTTCTGCTTTCCTAAGAAGTTCTAGCTAAGAAGGAGGGTTTTTGGTTTTGACAGTTAAGGCTTTTTAGGGGATGAACTTTCTGTGTGGACAAACGAGGTCAGAGTCTTAAACTTCTGGACAAGGTCATGTCCGTGGGCAGGTTGAGAGCAAGGGTAGAAAAGAAAGAATGAACTATAGGTGACCCTGGAGAAAGCCAGAAAAGGGGCATGGAAGTGAGTTTAAGGAAGTTTCCTAGAAAGGGATCTATTTCAAGGGTGAACTCCTAAACCAGTATGAGCCCTGAATCTAATTACAAGATAATCCCTCTTGCACACATATTCAGTGGGCATTTGCCTGTAGTCATTGGCATCACCAGGTGTCACACCTGATCAAGCAGACTCTTCTGTATCTTGGGTGACTGATTTGGTAAATACGACAGTGCTATGCAGTATAGAGTCACTAGTACATATGTTTGTGAAGCAGTTGAAATGTGGCTACTATAGATCTAGAATCTTGCTTGCTACTTCAAGTGTGTACAGACCAACAGCATGTCCACCCTCTGGGAATTGGTCAGAAATGCAGTATTTCAGATTCTACTCAGATTCCCAAAATATATTCTGGAATTTATGAAGGCTGCCAGGTGATTCCTATGCACATCCAAGTTTGGAAAGCACCTATCTATAGTAGAGGTTTTTAATCTGAATACACTGAAGGCTTTTAACTTGTATGAGATCTGTGAACAAGTGTTGCATATACTCTCCCCCTTTTCCTCCTCTGGAGACAGTGTCCATATTTCTTTAGTATTCATCATGCAAAATTAAGAAGTTGTATCCTATAGGAATATAGCCCCACAAAGTAAGAAAGGAGATTCCACTGAACAAAGAAAAGCCTTAAAGTTATCCTTTGCTCTGTGAGCACTTTCTTTTCAACATATGAAGGTCAGAACATGAACACACTTAGCTTTGCAATTCCTTCACTATGCTTTTACTTTTTCATGTCTGAAACAAAAATGGTTTATTCTCCTAATCTATTTTTTTGTTTTTGTTTTGTACCAGGGATTGAACCCAAGGGTGCTTAACCACTAAGCCTTTTTTAAATTTTGAGATAGTTTGTTTTAGTCAGCTTTTTCACTGCTGCAACTAAAAGATCTAACCAGAACAACTGTAGAGGAGGTTTGTTTGAGGACTTACAGTTTGAGGTCTCAATCCATAGACAGCAGGCTCCATTGCCTGGGGCTCAAGGTGAGACAGAACATCATGGCAGAAGAATGAGGCAGAGGGAAGCAGCTCACGTAATAATCAGACAGCAGAGAGAGAGATCTCCACTTGTCAGATACAAATATATATGCCAAAGCCACACGCCCAATGCCCCACCTCCTCCAGCCATACCCCACCTGCCTTCAGTTAGCACTCAATTAATCCTATCAGGTGATTAATTCACTGATTGCATCAAGATTCTCACAAGGTTCATTTCTCCTCTGAACCTTCTTGCACTGTCTCACATGTGAGTGTTTGGGGGACATCTCATATCCAAACCATAAGTCTCACTAGGTTGCTTACAGCTTTGCTAAATTGCTGAGGCTAGCTTTGAACCTGTGATCCTCCTGTCTCAGCCTCCTGAGCCACTGGGATTATAGGTGTGTGCCATGATGACTGGCTCCTCAACTGCTTGCTCCAAAAAAGCACATACATATCAGCATAAGCTGAAAGCTGTATAACACAAACATATGTGTGTATACATGTTAATGTGTGTATATCTGTACATATCTAGACATACATATACACATACGTATATGTATACACACACATATACATACATACACAATACTTTCTTTTAAAGTGCAAATTGGCCACAAAATGTAAAATATATTCCACTGAAAGTATCAGTTTGTGCTAATCTGTACTGCTGGAGCAAATGGTAAAGTTTCAAGCACTAATGTACTACTGCAGCTGCGACCAATTATTTGGTTGATTTTACAATGAACTAGAAAAAAAAATTTTTTTTTTAATATGGGTTCTCTAACTCCTGGGCTCAAGTGATCTTCTTGCCCCAGCCTCCTTAGTAGCTGGGATATAGGTGCCTGCCTAGGAGTGTTTTTTTTTTTTTTTTTTTAATTAGTACAATACCCCAGGTGTGGTGGCACACGCCTGTAATCCCAGCACTTAGGAAGGCTGAAACAGGAGAATTGCAATTTCAAAGCCAGCCTCAGCAACAGTGAGGCACTAAGCAACTCAGTGAGACCCTATTTCTACATAAAACACAAAATGGGATTGGGGGTGTGGCTCAGTGATCGAGTGCCCCTCAGTTCAATCCTTGGTACCAAAAAAAAAAAAAAAAAATTAGTACAATACCAATCTAGTTATCTATGACACGAAACCATGAAGATTCTGGAATCAACCAGGTTTTCATTTTTTAATAAGTACAATAGCTATCTAGTTATTGCCTATTAACATGAAAATACAAATAAAAACATTGCTAGTATGATCTTGATTATTTACCTTTCTGTGAGGAAATATATTTGGGAGGGTAAATGGGGGTTGAACCCAGGGGTACTTAACCACTGAGCCACATCCCCAGGCCTTTTTTAATATTTTATTTAGAGAAAGGGTCTCACTGAGTTGGCAAGTGCCTTGCTAAGTTGCTGAGACTGGCTTTGAACTCGTGATCCTCCTGCCTTAGCCTCCAGAGCTGCTGAGATTATAGGCATGCACCACTAAGCCCAGGAGGAAATAGTTTTAATTATATTAAAAAATAATGCTCCTTTATTATTTCTTTTAGGCAAAAATTTAGGCAGCTGTAACACTTTTATGTTAAGGATGAGGTTGCTTTCAGGTTTGTATATTTGCCTCAGAGAAACTTCCTACCATTGTTAAAAATGAAAAATGTCCTGACTTCTATGTGATGACTTATTCGATACTAAGTCCCTTGAGTTAGACAGTATGTCCCTAAGTCTCAAAAAGGAGTGAAGAATTCACTTCAAATCCTTACTTTTCCATTGGTGTTGAAGAAAAGACATGCAGAAACTGGTAATTTGCTAATGTAGCCAGAAAAATTAACTTATTGTATGACACCATAAGGATTTCCCAGCTGAAAAACCAAGTTTGGCCTCACTTTTTTTAAATGTTGATTTATAAATGCAGGACCTGCTGAATATACTTGGCAATAGTAACTAAGATCCTCTTCATAAATAATTTTCATTAATCATTCTGACAAAAGACAGGAACTGGTTATTACTGGAAAGCAGATAGAACCACTACACATTTAATAAATTTGGCTTTAGTAGGACAAGAGTCTCTAAAAATCGGCCAGATAAAAGGATAATTGTACCACGGCATTTCCAGTCCTTTAACTTCGGCAGTGTGGCAGAGGTCATTAAAAGAAAAGGGCTGAATAAACTGTTCTCAATCTTGTTTCTATCGCCAGATAAAGGATAAATGTCACTCACTACATGGCGTGATGTTCCTGGTATGGCAGCTCTTCTCCATTCCTTTCTTTTCCTTTCCAGAAAGCACACTGGCAGGTGAGGGAGTGAGGCCACTAGAGGGATAATCTTGAGTCCAGTCCAATAGTCAGTCAGTTGGTCATGCCATTTGACAGTCTTTTTTTTTTTTTTGGTACTGGGGATTGAACTCAGGGCTACTTGACCACTGAGCCACATCCCCAGCCCTATTTTGTGTTTTATGTAGAGACAGGGTCTCACTGAGTTGCTTAGCGCCTCGACGTTGCTGAGGCTGGCTTTGAACTCGCGATTCTCCTGTCTCAGCCTCCCAAAGTGCTGGGATTACAGACATGCGCCACCACGCCCGGCCCATTTGACAATCTTTTATTTATTTATTTAAAAAAAAATTTTTTTTTTTGTACTGGGGATTGAGCTCAGAGGCTCTTTTTTTAAAATATTTTTTTAGTTGTAGATGGATACAATATCTTTTATTTATTTTTATATGGTGCTGAGGTCGAACCCAGTGCCTCACACATGCAAGGCAAGTGCTCTACCACTAAACTACAATCTCAGCCCCCAGCTCAGAGGCTCTTAACCACTGAGTCTCATCCCTAGCTCTCTCCTTTAAAAATTTTTTTTTTCTTTTGGTGGTGCTGAGGGTCTCACACATGCTAGGCAAGTGCTCTTCCACTGAACACAACCCCAGCTTTGTCAACATCATTTCTGAAACTCTTTCATTCACTTAGTTTCTTGCCTTTAGTCAGGGACAAAATTGTCATTTTCATTTAGTTTTATGTATTTATTTATTTACACAATCAGTAGAAAGGAGTTTTAAAAAGTATTTATTACATTTGGCTCTAGAAATAACAGAAAATAAAAACTGATACAATTATGCTACACAACTTTGGAAAGACATTTTTATCTTTTCACACCAGACAAATGTTTTATGCAATGCCAGAAATGTAAATACCCAAGCAGTTGATGACAAATGGTGACTGCTGCTGTTAGGAGCTCTTGTAAAATTTAAAAGTTTTCTTCTCTGTCATTATTTATTTTTGAGCAAATGCCAACCTGGTAGAAAGAATTCTGAACATAAAAAGGCACCTAGAGTAAAAAGTAGACCTTGACCAATAAAAGTAGACACATATGTTTATGTTAAGAAAAAAAGGCCCTATTACTGCAACTCTCCTGCAAGGCATTGATAATAACTGCAAAAGCCATTACAAACTAAAAAGTATATAAACGCTTACCTGTATCCAGCATATGAGATGCATAATGACAATGAGTACTGTATTTATATCCACCAAATTATTTATCCATAGTCAATATTTATTTTGTTGCATTTGCTCTTAAAATGCACTGTTGTGCATTCCACTCATGATATGTTAAAAATTCCTGTTGTTTTCATGTATTCAGCAAAACCTAAAACTGCTATTTTAAACCAAAGTATTATAAAGCTAGTAAAGCTGATATTTTATTATGATTTAAGCACCTAAAGTATACGATGAGTTCATATTCTCTGAGCTAAAATTAGGATCCTCAGGATTTGTTCTTACGTATAAATATTGCAAATTATTTCTTTAAGCTAATAAAAACTTTTAAAAATACAAATAATCCTTTACTACAAAGATTCAAAATCCATATCTGAGTCTGTATTAAGAGATAAATGAACAGGAAGTCCGTAAGCAAACACTTGTCTGCATTTTCTCATCTATGGATAAGGTACTACTTAGCGAAGCCAGGTTGTGTTCATCTGGGTTTGGTTCTTGATGCTGGTATCCATTTTTAGCACTTCTCGAATAGCCATGGTAGCATAAGTAGAAGGAGGAAGAGAAAAATCCATTTTCAGAGCCCTGTATTTGCCTTCTGCCAGGCAAGAAAGAAAAGAACATTCAGAAAATGACAATAGCTGCAGATAGATTGTGTAAAATCATATAATCTCTCTACAAATACAATGAATCATGCTCCTTTCTCTAGGCTTCTACTTTCCATATGGGCTAGACAGAATGAGACCATGAAAGTAAGAGATTCATGAGTATATGAACTAGTTGAAGTGATATAGTAATTCTACCAGGGAACCTTCATTAAAAGGGTAGATTATGGCCGGGCGCAGTGGCCCACGCCTGTAATCCCAGCACTTTGGGAGGCTGAGACAGGAGGATCACGAATTTAAAGCCAGCCTCAACAATGGCGAGGCGCTAAGCAACTCAGTGAGACCCTGTCTCTACATAAAACACAAAATAGGGCTGGCATGTGGCTCAGTGGTCGAGTACCCCTTAGTTTAATCCTTGGTACCAAAAAAAAAAAAAAAAGGTAGATTACAGAAGAGCACAAGAGAAAAATGCATGTAAAAAGAACCCCAAAAACAAAACAAAACAAAGAGCTGGGGCTATAGCTCAGTGGTAAAAGTGCTTGCCTAGCACATGTGAGGCCCTGGGTTTGATCCTCAACATCACATAAAAATAAATAAATAGAATAAAGGTATTGTACCTCTTAAAACAAATCCCAATTAGGGCAGGGAGGGAGAGAAAGGGGACAGCAAACAAAACAGAAAGAATTTGACATGACGACCTGTGAATTTTCACTCACTTTGTTGCCTCTCTGTGGGAGAGGGGAAGGGAAGATTCTATCATCTAATATCACAACCATGGATAACATTCATTCATTTTCAATCGGATTGACTGTTTTAGTGACTCACCTCTAGTTATAACCATGAAACCAAGATGATGAAATACAAAACACAAATCACAGAGTGGATGGTCAGTGTTGATGATTGTAAGAACAATTTAAAAAAAAAAAAAATCACACTTTTATATGAGAGAACTGAAGTAAAAGTTGATACAAGAACTGAAGACTGAGTGAACTTACCAGAAGCAAAAACTGGTGGTGGTTTCCCTTCTAGGTTGTCCACGTCTGTGTTGAAAAGTGGAATTTTGGGATCATCATATGCAACTACTTCCCTTTAAAATATATAATTAAAGATAGGTGTGACTGTGAACTGTCATAACTGGTACTAAGTTGCTCATCACCATTTCTTTTTTGTAATGCTGGAGATTGAACCTGGGGTGCTCTACCACTGAGCCATAATTCCAGCTCTTTTTTTTTTTTAAAACATTTTTTTTTTAAATTGTAGATGGACACAATGTCTTTATTTTATTGCCTTGTATGTGGTGCTGAGGATCGAACCCAGGGCCTCACGCATGCAAGGCAAGCGCTCTACCGCTGAGCTACAATCCCAGCCCAATCCCAGCTCTTTTTACTTTGAGAAAGGTTCTTACTAAATTGCCTCTACCTCAAATTTATAATCCTCCTTCCTCAGCCTCCCAAATTGTTTGGATTATAGGCATGCACCACCACAAAAGTGTTCATCATCATTTGTTTAACCAGAAAAACACAGAAGTCTATTGTAAAAGTTATAACTAGAACTCTTGAATAACAGAATAGGGCCGGATTTTATATGTAACTATTGTTTCCATATTATCATCTAGTAATATGACAGATGATGTCAGCAAATGGAAATGACACAAAATGCTTCCCTAGGATGGAAATTCTTTTGTATGAAGTTAATATGTAGTAAACTTCATTTTGTACAGATGTGATTGAATTAATTATGGCCTTCTATTTCTTCCAGAGTGGTTATATTACCATCAATACCTTGGGAAAGATACTCTGCAAACTTCATTGCCCACAGCCAGAGAAAAGGAAGAAGAGAGAATTTCCTGGCAATGGGCAAATAATTCAGGATTTCATTTTAAAATTATCAAATAAAGTTCTATATATTACTATTAAAGTCTTTTAAAATTAACTGACACAACTATCATTTTCTTTCTAGAAACATGGTATTACAACAACCAGTTGTTATTGAAAATTCACAGCTAATTGAATAATTTGCTCAGGGATAGCTCTGTAAAAGAATCTTGGTTTTAGCTGGGCGCAGTGGTGCACACCTATAATCCCAGCACTTTGGGAGGCTGAGACAGGAGAATCGTGGGATCAGAGCCAGCTTCAGGCGAGTTGCTAAGCAACTCAGTGAGACCCTGTCTCTAACTAAAACACAGAATAGGGCTGGAGATGTCTCAGTGGTTGAGTGCCCCTGAGTTCAATCCCCGGGACCAAAAAAAAAAAAAAAAAAAAGAGAGAATCTTGGTTTTTTAGAAATAGTGAAAAAAGTTAATTCTTTACACATTTCTTCAATAATTCAGTGATGCCAACAACATGTAAAGGAAATTTTTTTCCACTATATGATTGCATTCAACACAGCTTCATTTCTTTTCCTTTCTTTATAGAGGTGGGGATTGAATCCAGGGTCTTATGCATGCTAGGCAAGTGCTCTACCACTGAGCCATATCCCTCATCCTTAATTAATTTAATGATTTGAAAAATACCAACTGGTAGCAGTAGTGATTATAGTACTAAAAACAATAATGCCAGATGCGGTGGTGCATGCCTGTAATCTCAGCACTTTGGGAGGCTGAGACAGGAGAATCATCAGTTCAAAGCCAGCCTCAGCAACGACGAGACACTAAGCAACTCAGTGAGACCCTGTTTCTACATAAAACACAAAATAGGGCTGGGGATGTGGCTCAGGGGTCGAGTGCCCCTGAGTTTAATCCCCAGTATCAAAAGAAAAAACAGCAACAACAACATTAAACACTGACATGCTAGGTTCTAAGCACTGAAAAATATATGTAAAGCAAAATCTTAAAACTTTATGCAGTAATTCAATTCAACTTCATTCCAGACTATTACTTACCAGCTGACATTCTGAGGACGAATAATGATCTTTCGGTAGGCCCCTGATAAGGAATAATCTCGAATTTTGTGTCTCATGTTGTCAATATCAAGATTGTCTGCTGCGAGCATTTCCCTGTAGGCTTCACTAACTAATACAAAATACAAAAAGTTAGTTGAAATGAATTGTCAGCAAATTAGATTATCCTAGACTAAAACTAGTGTAACATGTAAATTCAGTTAGAGTGCCTTAATAAAATTAGCATCCCTAGTTTACAATACTAAGTCTGTTCTCTGGAATCAAAATTTAAGTGACTTAGTAATAGGGACTAGAAGGTATCTTCAGCCTTGGCTTGGCAAACTTGCAACCAGCCACAATCTTTGAGGTGTAAGGTTCTCAAGCTACCTACCAAAGGTCATTTCATCCAAAGTTGCTAAACCATAATTTATATGTGCTCAGAGTCAGAAGATACCATATATAGAGGCTTCGAATACTTTCTGAAGAGGTAGTTATAAATAAATGTACAAAAATAAGAGACCTTGGAAAACCATCTGTCTCACCCTCGCACCTGATGGAAAATCTTTTTTTACTCAAGAGACAGTTTTTCAGCGTTCACTTACAAGTTGTCATTTATGCGGAACTACTTATTTATGAGGCACACAATTAGTAGAAAGTTCTTCCTAATTAGAATAAAATATATTCCATGCTTGTATAGCTATATCAAAATGGATTCCTTTATCATGTATAACTAAAATGAACCAATTGAAAAAAATGAAAGTTCTTCCTATTCCACTCTGAAATCTGTTCCCTTGTAACTTTTGTTGATTACTTCAGAACACAGTGGATTAACTTTCTTCCACGTTTATTCATAAAAATTTAACCTTTACGTCACATCTTCATTAGACCAAATAATGGTTCCATCAATTACCCTTCATTTTATAATTCTGTGTTTTCCACCAAATCCTTTAACAGGCTTATGTTCAATAACTCTAAATTACTTTTAACTTTTAATATATAGAATACTGTATCAAACCAGGCCTTTTCTGTCTGTTTATCTGATCAGTGGGCATAAATGAGAATTTACATTTTACCCTATTAAAGGCCTTTGGCAGTTCTTCTTCAACACTTGTTTCTCATATAACTAATATTAACTTGCACTACTTACAAATATGATCATCATATTTCTTTATACAAGGTATTCATTAAAAGTGCTGCATAGAGCTGGGTGTTGTGGCACATGCCTATAATCCGAGTGACTTGGGAGGCTAAGGCAGGAGGATTGTAAGTTCAAGGTCAGCCTTAGCAACTTAGTGAGGCCCTAAGTAACTTAGCAAGACAGCTCAGGGAAAAAAAAAAGGCCGGGGACGCTGCTCAGTGATTACACACACCTGGGTTCAATCTTTGGTACTAAAAAAAAAAAAAGTTGGATAGGAGAGACAAGGAAAGATGCCTTTACCATACACTAAAGACAACAGGAATCCCTGAATAAAGCACTGTTGAATAGTAGTTATGCACATATTACATATTCAAATAGTGAAAAACCACCTGGTCAGTGAATGAATCCTCATCTTGGCTACAAAGTTCTATGAACGGACTTGTCAAAGGCTTTGATGAATGTATGTTCTTATTGGTACCAGCCAAGTTCCTCATCTTGAGAGCTGTAGCCATCTTTTTTTCTTTCTTTTTAAAATATTTTTAGTTGTAGATGGACACAACACATTTATTTATTTATTCATCTATTTATCTATTTATTTATTTATTATTTTTGGTACCGGGGATTGAACTCAGGGATACTCAACCAACCACTAAGCCACATCCCCAGCCCTATTTTGTACTTTATTTAGAGATAGGGTCTCACTGAGTTGCTAGTGTCTCGCCGCTGCTGAGTCTGGCTTTGAACTCGCGATTCTCCTGTCTCAGCCTCCCTAAGTGCTGGGATTACAGGCTTGTGCCACCGTGCCCGGCTGCTTTTAGCATCTTAACTGCCTTCCTTTCTACTAGTTCCAGGTACTATTCTTGGTTCCTGACCAGGGCAGACAGATTACACCCCTCCCTTACCTACCTCACCTCCTCCCATCCACTCCTTTCCCTTAGTAAGTCATCCTGTGTAAGTATTAGAGTATAGCAATTTGGTTGCTTTAATCAACATATAAATGAAAGATTCCTACTTAATCCTTGTAGAGTATTTGCATTAGCCAAGAACAGCATTAATTTTTGTAATTTTCTAATGCATAAAGTTTTCAAGAAATACTTATTTTGTAAGTAAATAAGTCTGGCCTCTTGAAAGAAAAAATATTTTAATAAGAAGTCACCCCCTGGGCTGGGATAGTAGCTCAGTGGTAGAGTGCTTGCCTAGCATGTGTGAGGCACTGCATTCGATCCTCAGCACCACATATAAATAAATAAATGTCCATTGATAACTAAAAAAAATATATATATAAAAAAAGTTACCCCATGGGGCTGGGGTTGTAGCTCAGGGGTGGAGCACTTGCCTAGCACATGTGAGATAAAGGTTTTATTATTTTTTAAATATTTATTTTTTAGTTGTAAGTGGACAGAATATCTTTATTTTATTTTTATGTGGTGCTGAGGATCGAACCCAGTGCCTCACGCAAGCTAGGCGAGCACGCTACCACTGCGCCATAATCCCAGCCCCAAAAATAAAGGTTTTAAAAGAACAAAACAAAACAAAACAAAACACATCACCCCACCAACAGACTAGTCCTGGATAGGAGTAACTTCGAGAGCTAATTCCAATAAATTGGACCCATGGTCAGAGCTGCTTTCTGCTTTCAATTTCTGAATCCCTGAATAATAAATGTTCTAATATCCACCCACCCAAATGGCACCTATGAAAGTAAAAGAATTAATTCTTAGCGGCCCCTGGGGAATAGAAAAGGTAGAGAATCCATGTTTTCCTTTTTTTCTTTCTTTTTCTTTTTGTACTGAGGGTTGAAACCAGGGGTGTTTTACCACTGAGCTATACTCCCAGTCCTTTTTATTTTTTATTTTCAAACAGGGTCTCACTAAGTTGCTGAGGGCCTTCGTAAGCTGCTGAGGCTGACTTTGAACTTTCAATCCTCCTGCCTTAGCTTCCCAAGTTGCTGGGATTACAGGCATGAACCATCATACCAGGCTAACTTGTCACTTTATAAATTTCTATATTTATTGGCTTTCTAAATACCATTAGCATATATTACTTAAATTATTTTTTGGTGTATATGGAATTGGGGATTTAATTTAGGGATGCTCTACCACTGAGCTTATACTCTCCCCCAAGTCCTTTTTAATTTTGAGACAGTGTCTCACCAAGTTCAAGATTTACCGTGAACTTTGTGATCTTCTTTGTGTGCCTTTAGCTTCCTGAAGCATTAGGATTCAGGTATGTGTCACCACACCTGGCTTTACATAATTTTTTTTTCTTTTGCAGTGCTGGGGATCAAATCCAGGGCCTCATGCATGCTATGAGCTTTATCCCCAGTCCCATACATACTTTTGTTTTATTTGGCTACTGAGGATTTAGCCCCAGAGTGTTTTCCACTGAACTACATTCCTTGC
>PVHX01014505.1:0-50201 GCA_004024805.1 Geosciurus inauris | reverse complement strand
ATTTTGTTACAATGTTACATTATTTTTCAAATTTAAAGCTGTCTTTCATCTTTCACTACCATTTTTAAGTTTACTAAACAGTTTTGGAGGAGAACTGGATTGATATCAGAACTTCCATAGGATCAAGTAGCGCGTAGTGATACTTGGTGATTGTTGCATTCAGGATGTTCTACTTTGAAATATGACACAGGATTTGGCTGTGCTTCGATGTTTGCCAAGATAACTGAGATTATGCAGTGGATATTTTTCTTAGTTTTGAAGTTATGAAATCTCCTTGGGCTTTGGTCTCAATTTTCTGCCAAACTTCTCAATCAAAGCTCTTGAATTTTAAGTGTAGACTAAGTTTAATGACAGGTTCTGGATTCAACACTGTTCATGATCAAAGAAAGCACATTTAAAGAATCTCGGTACAGTAGTAACCCAAGCAGTTGGTGGCCAGCCACATTTGCTCAGTGCTGCACAGTCTCCTCACAGATCTGATGTTTTGCCTTATAACATGCTTCTAGCTGGACTTGGTGACATACTGTAATCCTAGCAACATGGGAGGCTGAGACAGGAAGATTGCAAGTTTAAGGCCAGCCTTAGCAAATAAGTTAGGTCCTAAGCATCTTACCAAGACTCTGTCTTAAAATTTAAAAAATAAAAGGGGGTGGTATGGGAAGGTAGCTCAGTAACAAAGTGCCTCTCTGCCAAAATCATAATCATAATCATAATAACAACAACAATAATAAGCCTCTAATCATGCTTTTGTCTTACTTCTTACTTAGAGGGTATGCATGTGTGAGAGAGAAACAGAGAAAGAGATACAGTGAAAGGGAGAAGGAAAAGAGAGAGAGGGAGGGAGGGAGAAAGGGATAATGGAAGAAGGCAGAAAGAGAGAACATAATTCCTTACATTGCCTCAGTAATCTACCTCAGTAATCTACCTAAATGACCAGTGCCTCTAAATTCAGTTTGACATCTTAATCTCATGAGTCATTTGGGACTAGAATGTAGCCTGATTTATAATCTGTGATAAGAACCCATTTCACGTTGAATTTTTCTGACCCTTTTTGTCTTCCATCAGGCCTGTCTTACTGATTCTCTGTTTCTTATCCCAGAACCCCTTATTATTGTGTTCTGTGACTTGCCTGTTAACCTTGCTGAATTTCCAGGTATCTGCCTGCTCAGGCTAGCATCTCTCACTTATCATAACCTCCAGACACCAGGATCTGGTTTACACACTGGAAAGGGCACACCTATCTAGACACCCCAGTTCCCTTGCTGAGACCCTTCACTTGCTTTGCCACTGCTGCCAGATTTCCTGACTACTTGGGATGCCTTAAGCCCAGTCAGTCCTAACAATTCTTTAGTTGTCAAGATACCTTCACTTGCCAGGTGCAGTGGCGCACACCTGTAATCCCAGAGACTCGGGATGTTGAAACAGGAGGATTGAGAGTTCAAAGCTAGCCTCAGCAAAAGTGAGGCATTAAGCAACTCAGTGAGACTCTGACTGTAAATAAAACAGAGAAAAGGACTGGGGATGTGGCTCAGTGGTCGAGTGCCCTGAGTTCAATCCCTGGTAACCCCCCCCCACCAAAAAAAAAAAAAAAGGTGTCTTCATCAACATGGACTGCTGCATACAGCTAATTCTAATTCCTTCTCTTCTGGATCTGCTGCCAGTCCTCTCTTCAGATAAGTCTTTCTTGCTTCTGTACCTCAGGCCTTTAGTTAGCCCTTCCCAAATCTCAAACCAATTATTACATTATCTTCTACATTGTGCTAAGAATTAAGTTGAAGTGTTAAGAATCAATATTTATATATTGGTTGAGAATATATATATATATTTGCTGCTTTCTTTTCAAGTTCCCTCTCCACCACCTTTGTGAAACTTGCTCACCTGTTATTATAGAGAAGTTATTTATATTTCACTCATGGTCCTCAAGGGAAGTCTTTTTTGGGTTTGTCTCTTGTGCTGAACTGTGTGTAGTGGAACAGAAACCACATGGTTATTCAGTAACAGATATTTATTAAGCACAAACCACATGCCAGACACCACATTTGACAAACAAGTAAACAAATGTGTGTGTGCACACACACACACACACACACAAATTGAAGGCTTTTGCAGGCCAGAATCACTGGATTTTATCACTAGTAAAAGTAGTTTGGTTTACATGTTTCACAAAATTTTGTCAAGTAAATGAATACAATTGGCTGAATAACGGACTACAGATTTTAAAATATGCTTCCTAAAAGAATTATGTGCTCTCATGTTTGTTACCTAGGAAATAAACGCCACTAGTTGAGCAAAAAATTTAACAATTGGGATAACTGAGGAAATTGATTTAAAGGCTAATACTTGGAATATTATTTATCTTAAATACGAGAAGACTCTCAAACAGGGACCAGCAAACTTTCGGTAAAGAGGGTAGGTAATACATGTATTCTGATTTGTGGCCCATACAGTCTCTATTACAACTACTCAGCTCTGATGTAGCACAAAGGCAGCCACAGACAACTGCCTAAGTAATAAAATTTTATTTATGGATCTTAAAATTGAATTTCATAAAATTGTTAGGTGTCCATTAAACATCATTTTATATATATATATATATATATATATATATACACACACACACACAATAGATATATATACATTATATATACATATATACATATATATGTGTGTGTATATATATATATATGTATGTGTGTATATACATACATATATATATATATATATTTAAAAGACATTCAAGGCTTGCAGGGCTTACATAACCAGGCACTAATAGACTTGGCCACTGAGTCCTGGTGAATTGACACCGGTCTGAGCTTTTCTTCGGTGTCTCTATCAGAAGTGCCACTATGGGTCAGCTATACCAGGAAAATTGGATTTCTTGATCTAAAACTTCTGGAGTGTTTTGGAAATGAAAGTAGCTTAGACCTAGTTTAGATTTTTAGTATTCAAAAGAAGAAAGCGGGGTGGCAATGTCAAATATCCTTGACAAAGCAAAATGTCACAGCACATCACAAGGACATGACAACTCATCTTGGCTGAAGTCAGAGGCCTGTGTTGGCATACTGTCTAGATTATCTGCAATCTTCAGCTTAGCATAATTTCATTGGCATTTTATTAGAAAGGCACTAATCAGGTTTAATAAAATTGTGGGTTTTAAAATTAGGTTTGAAATATCTGTATTGCTTACACACAAAAAACAAATTATCTTTGGTAGAGTCATACGTAACACTAGAGTTGGGCCTGGATTGGCCTTTGCCTTAATTTTGAATAAGCTATGCAAGCATCAAACACTATGTTATCTGTCCAACCTATTTTTGCTTGTTGGGTCCGTTAAACCAATTGAATTCTGCTTGTATCTGAAAGTTCAACAGAACTGAAATCTTGTTCAAAGTATTGGATTTTCAAGATTGATGATAAGAAATAGATTTCTTGAAAATGATTTTAAAGCCCTTATAATTCTAAACAATAAGATAACCACTAGGTCATTTATATCCTTCTCTCTCTCTGTTTCTCTTTTTATCTCTCACACACACACAAAACACACATACACACACATCATGAAAGCAACTGCAGACGATGTAAATAAATGAGCTCATTTGTGTTCTAAAACATTTACAAAACTTGACAACAGGAAGGATTTGACTCACAGACCATAACTTCCCACCACTGAACCAAAATATGCTATATTAGTTGTGTCTATTGAATTATTTGTTATGAATTTTTAAGTCAAAAATATGACATGCTTTGTCTTTAAAGAAAAACATATCAAATTAAGTTATAACAATAGATTAATTGTGATGGGACAAATGTCCTTAAAAATTATATACCATTTGTCTATTTATCCATCCTTTGTACTAAATGAGGGAATGTTTCTTTAAGTACCAGCATCTCATACCCAGTTCACAGAACCTACTTAAGCAGAAGACATTTTTATACATGTTTCTTTGCAGAAGGGTTTGGAATAAACTGTAATTTTAACCATTTGCATGAGCAGAACACAGGATGGATGGCAGAGTGATGTGACAACCATTTCACTTGCAATATTCACAGACTGATTTGCTTTCTTTAGCTGATGCCATGGCATTTGTGTCTTATATGCTGGCATAATCAGGCTGTGTTTTCTCTTTTTCCAGACTCTACTTTTGAGTTGATGAAGCCTGCGGATCAATGGCAGATTTACACATGCTGTTTGTCCACCTGGTGCTTATTTAAAACAACTACTTCTCTCAAAGTGGACACTTGATTGTGAGTGCGTTTATTCATTCTGTTCTAGATGGAAACCCTGATGGTATCTTTCTAATGTCCATAAATATTCTCTGGTCTAACAACAGAAGCCTAAAGCATTTTTCATGTAACCATTAGGTGCTTTGCAATCCAGAGCAGCTCAATGATCTTGTCAGCCATGGATTATATGGCAGTGTCTCACCTAGGATCAGGTACGTGTTTGTTGAGCATCTGTTATACATCAATCGCTACATTCGGATTTTTCATGTACTGTGTATTACTTAATCAGGATAAACAACTTGTATATAGACAACATTAATCCCGACTAAAGGTGAGAGAGCAGAGTTACAGAGTATAATGAAGCTTCCTGAGGTTTCATGTTTAGCAAATGGGCAGCACTGAAACACAGTAATGATAAATGCAATTTCTGCGCTAGAGAGACTCCAGAATTTTAGTACTAATGGCAGTCTTATTAGTTCACGTGACGTTGCCAAGTTATTTAGCTCTAAAAACCCCTTTCACCAGGTGAGAAGCCTACTGATGTTTATGTTTATTATAAGCAGATGATAAGATGTTGTGTGTAAAATGCTTGACAGGGTTTCTAGCTTGAGCCAATATACTCAATATATGTTAATGGCTATTGTTAAAGTGATAGATCCAACATGCAAATCATTTTCTTGTGGCTTCATATCCTTGATCTTTCAATCACACAAAGCTTAATACTCCTTTAATGTGACTCTCATGTTTCCATTCACTGTTACACAATTTGCAAAGGATAATTAAACTGAACACTCAATCTTCAGTTCAGGGTCTAATTAAAATGCAGTTGGGGCCAAACAGGTAGCGTAATTGGCTAAAATGGGCTGGGAATAGCGAGAGCATGTGTTTTGTGAGTGGTATGCAAGGGAGTGCACACTTTCTATATGAAAGAAGGGAGCAGCTACTTATTGCTGCAAAGTTGTTTACAATTAGAAATACAAGCATGAATTTGCTACATCGTTTATTTTTTCAAGATCAGGCAGAAATTCAGATTTTTTAAAAAATGTAAAATATTCCATTTTTAAGACACCAGCTCTCCATGAAGAGAGAGTCTAGAGAATGGGAGAAAACTTTTGCCAGCTGCTGCTCTGACAGATAATTAATATCCAGAATATATAAGGAACATAAAAAAATTAACACACCCAAAACAACCCAATCAATAAATGAGCAAAAGAACAAAACAGACATTTCCCAAAAGAAGAAACCAATGACCAACAAATTTGTAAGAAAATGTTCAACATATCTAGCAATTAGGGAAATGCAAAACTATACTAAGATTTCATCTCACTCTAGTCAGGATGACAATTATCAAAAATACAAATAATAATAAATGCTGGTGAAAGTGTAAAACAAAGGTACACTTAGACATTTTTGGTGGGACTGCAAATTAATACAGCCACTCTGGAAAGTGGTATGGAGGACAATCAAAACACAGGGAGTGGAACCGACATATGACCCAGATATCTTCCTCATTGGTATTTATCCAAAAAAAAAAAAAAAAAAAAAAAACCTAAAATAATGACAGTATAGCAGTATAGCCACTTTAATGTTTGTAGCAGTATAATTCACAATAGCCAAAGTATGGAATCAATCCAGATACCCATCAATAGATAAATGGATTAAGAAAATGTGGTATATATACACAAAGGAGTTTTACTCAGCCATAAAGAAAAACACAATTATGGCATCTGCTGGAAATTGTGAGGATTGAAGAGTGTCATGCTAAGTGAAATAAACCAGACCGAGAAAGTCAAGGAGTCAATGCTTTCTCTCTGATGTGGAATCTAGAGCAAAACAAAAGAAAGAAAGGAGGGATTGGATATCATAAAGATAAGGAAAGATCAGTGGAGTAGAAGAAGAGGAAGGAGAGGGAGGGAGGATGGAGGGATGAGAAAGGGGAGAAAGTGCAGAACAAATTTAACAAAATCACTTCATGTGCACATTTAAATATACTACAGGGGGTTTCACCTTTATGTGTGTGTGGACTGCACCAATCAAGGAGGGATAAATGGATGAGCAAGGGACAGATTAGTGGAGTAGAGATGGGGAGGAATAGAGACTGAAATGGAATGGGTCAGATTCCATGCATGTGTGATTTGGTCAGGATGAACCCAGGTACTATGTTTAAATATAATGTTCTAGAATATATATATATATATATATTTAAACACACACATGTAAAAAGAGAAAAAGAAAAATGCTGGCTCTCAAACTTTTTAAAATAGTAAGGACTTGCTGGGGAGGGATATTGGTCAAATTATATTGTTATATTGTGTGCATGTATGAGTATGTAGCCACAAATCCCATCATTATGTACAACTATAATGCACCAATAAAAATCATGGTGAAAAATAGTAAGGACATACCAAATCCAACTTCCAACTAGATTTTAGAACTTGATCATCAACTTATGCTCTTTGCTAAACTAACCCTGATAGTTTACTAATGAGAAAACAAGTGAAGAGGATTAAGAGGACTAGTTGGTTTACCAAATTCACACTGGGCATGATTCATCATGTCAGTTCACAGTGAGGCTGATCAAGACTAGCAGCTAGGGCTCTTTCTACCACCATGCTTTGTTGCTACCATTCTTTTGGTTTTGAGCATTTTCACTTAATAATTCCTCCCCAGATCAGGCAGGAGGATCTTTAAACAGAAAATATTTCTTTTTCATATTAGTCATGAAGTAACTAAGAAGGATTATTCTAGGAATAACTTCAAAGTTTCTTCTTCCCCATCATATGTAACAAAAATATGTCATTCATTTTGACATTATTCCTTCTAAACTTATAAAGTTTTATATTTATAAAATATAAATCATTACATTTTTTCCCATTGAAAAACGTTTTCAGCTGAAATGAGAACTGTAGGTTATAATACATAGTATTACAAATCCCTACAATAATTATTAAAATAATATCTAAATTGGATTGAATATGTGTTTAAGTTTACAGGGTAAAAGCGGGAATAGGATATAGAAACAAGTGTGAGGCTCACATGACAATCCCAGGCAAACACATTAACACCTTAGAAGTACTATCTCCAAGGTGTTGTATACTCTCAAGTGACATGTGGAGGTAGATGCAGGGAACTAAGTCTGTGGAGTCATGTCAGCAGACACATATTCCACAGGTAATAAGAAGTATAATGAAAAGTAACTGAAATCTATTTGTTATTAAGCCCTGAATTTGTCATTAGTAAGACAATTGAGGCTCTGAATGCAGAGGAAGAGAATAGGGCAGAACCGTGATATAGTATCACACATTCCCATCTCCTTGTTGAAATGCTTGATTCTTTGATTAGCTTCCATTTTTGGATTTTTGATTCCTGTAAAATACTATGTTATTTTTCTTGCCTGTGCTTTCAAGGCTAAAATTCCATCTTTTAACTGAGTTATGCATACTTCCCACTCTCTTGACCATACTTCCCATCCAGCACGCAGGCTTCTCTGGACTCTCTGGGATCATGCTCTGTCTTCTTCATTTCCTTTCATCCGGGTGAAATTAATCTCAGAAGAATTTGATCTCCCTTCCTAGTAAATTTCCACTCTCTAACTCTATTCATCCTTGCCCTGGAAGATTATCTGCCTTATCCTTGAATAAGAGAAGGAAAAATAAATGACTGAGAAATGAAAATTTTGAGGAGGTAACTCTGCTGTGTAGTGAGTGATATTTCTCATGTTGGCATGTTGCAATTTTTTTTTTTTTTTTGCTGTCTTGTGGAGAGCTATACAGCACCTGTTGTTGACAATGATACTGTAGAGTACTGCCGGCATCATTCTTAGTGGCCCACTGCTCTAGAATACAAGGGACCTATTGGAAGACTCTTCCGAACTCTGGAGAAAGTTACATCATGGTATAAATTGCAGGTAATGAACATCTGCCATGGGACCTCCCAGCAGATTACTTCATCTAAACATAACGGCTTTCTTAGCACATGGCACATTTGCTAAATTTGTGTGTGCCTCAGTGCTTTCGTATTGGCTGTTCTCTTCTACTTCAAGTGACACCTTTTCATCAATATTGCAAAGATATTCTTTCTCAACCTGATAACTAAAAGTAAAGATCAAAAATGTATTTGATCATATTATCCTGTTCCATTCATTCACTGTACTTATTATTGGAGTAGATTTTATATATTTGCATGTATCTATTTCTATATTGATCCATCCATCTCTTTCTTTCCTCTTTTCTTTTTTCTTCTCTCTTCCTTCTTGTTTCTCTCTTTCTTCTTCACATTTCTTTCCTTCTTTATTTATCTTCCTTCCTTCCTTCCTTCCTTCCTTCCTTCCTTCCTTCCTTCCTTTCCTTTCTTCCTTCCCCCCTCAGCCTTTTCATTTCATCTAAGCCCAAGTTTCATAAGGACGAGAACTTTTCTGTCTTTTCTGTCACTCACAATTGTGTCTTCAAGTCTAGATCAGTGCATAGTACATAAAAGGCCTTCAATGAAAATTTGATTAATGGATGAATTATTTGTGTCACCCTTTAGCCATTTGTGTTAGACAGAAATGCAGTACTCTGAAGACATGGGCAATGAAAGGAATAAAAAGAGATTATATGTAATATAAAATATAATAAAGCAAATGATTGAACAAACAAAAAACAGTTTAAAGGACATTTTAGAGATAAGTCAGAATATTTAATGTATGCTCTAAATTGTAGGAAATATTAAATCAGTTTCTTTATGCATTATGGTATTGGGGTTGTAGAGAATTTATTTTTAGGACATGAATGCTGAATTACCCAATGATAAATTGTCATTCTGTCTAAAACTTACTTATTTCTAATTAGCAAAAGCAAAAGTAAGCCATATATAAAACATTTATCTGTGTGTGTGGGGGGGGATGAGAGAGAGAAATTACAATTATGATAAAATGATAATTAGCATTATAGGTAAAATCTTCATTTTATAATTCTTTCAACTTTCTTGTAGCCTTAAGCATTTAAAAACTAAAAACTAGGGAGAAAATAAATTTTCAAAAGAGTATTTCTGATATGACGTAGTAGTTAAATTTTTACCTGAAGTTTACTCTGCAATTTCCATATTTATAGTATCAACTTATTGACATCAAAATGCTTAAATGACTAAGCCTAATTTTCTTTATTTGAAAACTTTTAAAATTGTATGCCCAACTTTAAATTAGCCAGATGAAAAACAAAGTTTATAAAACCTGCCTGTGACTCTCACTAGCAAAATACCTCCACTTTAGCCCTTTTCTTTAAATGCTGACAGATGTACTTGAATTGTAAAATGCTCCCCTATTCAGATGAAAGGAGATGATTTTGATCAACTTTATGAAAATTATTTTCAACTGAGTTATCATAACATATTTGATGAGTGTCATCCCTAGGAGCACTTATTTACAGGGAACTAAAATAGATTTTCTATATTCAAATTTATATACTTTATGTACTCTACACTAATTCAATTCAATGAACTTGGAAACTAGGAGACAGATATTAATAAACTAGGAACAATAAAATGAAAATATATCTAACCTCTGTGTTTTTATGAGCATCTTTCAACAATAGAAACAATGTAATATTTGCCCCTGGGTCTTAATGTTCAGATACATAGAAGTAATTTTTGAAGATTGCTAGATTTGTATGCAGGTAACTAATGATCAATTAACAGATTTGCTCATTATAGGGAAAATTGATTATCTCTTATAGTGGTTTAAGACAAAAAATAAAGGGACAGTTAATGTGTAGTTATGTTTTACACAAGAAAGTTATAAGTTGGAACATGATAAAGTGCATACTGTTATTTTATACCAGGTAGTCATTTTTAACCAAGAAACAATTGGCATTGAAATATACTCACAGTACTGAGGTTAGGTTAGATCCACTAATCTTCCTCCTAAATATAATTCAACATTTTTTAACCAGGTGTTTCACTCTAGAGAACACTACAAATAGGAAATATTCCTACAAATACTGTTTACTCTGTCAATTTCCCTTATCCTGTGAAAAACCAAGACTAAAAATCAGCTGGGCACAGTGGCATACGCCTGTAATCCCAGCACTTTGGGAGGCTGGACAGGAGAATTGCGAGTTCAAAGCCAGCCTCAGCAACAGTGAGGCACTAAGCAACTCAGTGAGACCCTGTCTCTACATAAAACACAAAATAAGGCTGGGGATGTGGCTCAGTGGTTGACTACCCCTGAGTTCAAATGCCAGTACCAAAAAATAAAAACAATTTAAAAAAAGACTAAAAATCATAGGTTCCAACCTCGCCAATCACATTTACAACATAGGAGATTTTGTACAAAATTTAGATATGTTTTTTAATAAGTTCCTGTACAATTATGTTTTATTTTTGGATGGGATTAAACCCACAGGCACTTAACCACATGAGCCACATCCCCAGTCCCCTTTTTTTTGAGACAGGATAGTGCTAAATTGCTTAGAGCCTTGCTAAGTTGCTGAGGCTGGCCTTGCAATCCTTTTACCTCTACCTCCTGAGTCACTGTAATTCCAGGTCTGTGTCACCACATCCAACTGATACAAAAACTCTTATAATACCATGTACAGATTAAAATTATTAGTAACAATGGAATATATTGCTGATGGGGATATCTTACTGCTAGTGTTCCTCCTGAAGTCTTCTACTAATGAACCAGAAATAATAATAATAATAATAAACTGTTCTGTTGCTTTTCTTTTCTTTTGGACACTTCTGTCTCTGTATCTATCATGTCTATGGTTCATTGAAAATAAATCCTTCCTTCAACAGGGAACATGTGCCTCCATGAACAAATTCCTTCTTTGTTTCATCTATGGCTAATTATTGCTGAAGTATAATTCACTTACAAATTTAGAAAGCATTCACATTTATTCAATAAGATGTGTTTAAGTTTAGAATAGTTAACATATATTGTTATTTGGTTGTAACATGTACCCTAAAAGCTCATGTGTGAGATAATATAAGAAGGTTTAGAGGAGAAATGATTGGGTTATGAGAGTCATAACCAAATCAGTGATTTGATCACTTGATGGAATTCACTGAGTGGTAACTAAAGATGACTAGGATGTGGCTGGAGGATATGAGTCCCTGGGGACATGCCTTTGGGTTGTATATTTTGTATCTGGAGAGTGGCCTCTCTCTCTCTGCTTTCTGGTCATCATATGAGCTACTTCCCTCAGCCATACTCTTCTGCCATGAAGTTCTGTTTCACTTGGAGCTCCAAAGAATGGAATCAGCCTTCTATGGACTGAAACCTCTAAAACTGTGAACCCCAAATAAACCAAGTAAACTTTTTCTCCTCTATAATTGTGCTGGTTAGGTCTTTTAGTCACAGCAGCAAAAAAGCTGACTAAAACATAAATTGGTATCAAGAGTGGAGCCTTTACTTTGATTAACCTGTGGTTAATCGTGTGGCTCAGAAGTTTTTGGAGCTTTTTGAAATTGGTGGGGGGAATTTTGAGATGTTTAGCATTACGAGCTAGAAATGCTTGAGACTGTTGTAAACAGAGCTTAATGGCTGATTCTGGTGGGAGCTCAGAAGACCAGAATGAAATAGGACTGTGGACAGTGAAGACAGGGCTCATGAGATTTTAGAAGAAAAGGAGGGCACCATTGGTAATTGGACTAGAGGCCATTCAAGTTTTGTTCTGGCTGAGAAGTTATCTGCATTTTGCCCATGTCCTAAGACTATCTGTGAGGCTGATTTTAAAAGGGATGGACTTCTTAATCTAGCAGAAGAAATTCTAGGCAATGTAGTGTTCAGGAAGTGTCATGGACATTGCTGGAAGCTTTTAGCCAAGTTTATTGTGATATTCAGGAGCAGAAAGCAGAGTAGAAAGATTTGAAAACTTGGACTTGAAGTGTGGGAGTAAAACTGGGACTAAGGAAGTTGCAATTGTTAAAGATGTTACTGCCACTAAAGAAATGCTAAACACTTTCTCCAAAGACAATGAGAAAGATGGCTTGAGGGCAGGCATCTCATGAACTGGCCAGACCACACCCATCTCAGGCTCAAGGGAGTGAAAGTAAAATTTCTTTTGAGAAGAAACCAGTGGGGCATCATCCTTCTCGCACAAAAGGGCCTAGGAAGGTTTTTCAAAGTGCTCAGCCACTGTCTCTTGAGGCTTTATTTCTACTTGAGATGGCAGCAGACCTTGGCTTTAACCACATGGTGCTGGTTCTGCAGGAATGCAGGTTGCCGTAGTTAGGGGGTCATGGAGGCTTTCACCAAGATTTCAAAGGAAGGCCTCAGAGGCCAGTAAAATGCAGCAGGGTCAGAGTCCCTGCAGGTGCCCCTTGAGAAGGCAAAGTGTGAAGATGTGAGGAGGAACTTGATGCTGCACTGGAGACCCACAGGATTAAGAAATGCCAGTAACGGGGAACATTGCCCTAGGAAAGCTGCCGAAATTGAGCAGAAATTAGACAATAGAAAGGCCACTTGCACTGCAACCAACAAGACCACAGGGGAGGATCTACACAAGCCTTTGGAGAGAATATCATGATACCATGTATTCCAGATGCTGAATGTGTAACTGCAGGACTTGTTTGCCCAGCTAAATTTCAGTCTTGCTTTGGTCCTTTTCCTTTTTTCTATGGCCCTATTTTTGGGAATGGAAATGTTTATTCTATACCTTTATATATTGGAAACTTGTAAATCACTTTTGATTTTTACAGGAGCTCACAATGTGAGCTCCCCTGAATCTCAGTGGAGACTTTGGACTTGAACTTCTTGGAAATTTTGGAACTCTTGAGACTATGAGGACTCTTGGAAATGGACAAAATGTATTTTCCATCATGAGATGGTCATGATCTTCTGGGGGCCAGAGGTGGAATGTTATGGTTTGCATGTGCCCCTCAAAAGCTCATGTGTGAGACAATGTAAAAGGTTTAGAGGAGAAATGATTGGGTTATGAGAGTCTTAACCCAATCAGTGAATTAGTCTCCTGATAGGATTAATTGAGTGATGGCTGAAGGTTAATAGGGTGTGACTGGAGAAAGGCATTGGGGCATGGCTTTGGGGTATATATTTTGTATCTGGTGAGTGAAGTCTCTCTCTGCTTCTTGATCATCATGTGAGCTACTTCCCTCCACCACACTCTTCTTCCACCATGATATCAGCCTCATCTTGAGTCCTGAGGAATGGAGCCTGCTGTCTATGGACTGAAACCTCTGAAACTATGAACCCCCAAACAAACTTTTCCTCCTCTACAATTGTTCTGTTCAGATACTTCAGTGAAAGCCGTGAAAAAGCTGACTCAAATAATATATTTAAGCAAATATTGATTTTGTGCTTTGGGTATTAATTGCAGATAAAAACATCAACTGTATTTACAAGTCAAGTTGTCACATGACATCATCACAGTCAGTCATCACTACAGACTTAGGAAGTAAATATTTGGAGCCCAGTTTTATATATTTAAAGGGAAAAAAATCCTCTATATTTCAGAGATAAAGCAAACTCCCAAAGTCAGTAGCCTGATAGGAAATATAAGATCTGGTCCTCTGACTTCAAGCTTCCTTCTATATCTGATAGAGCAAATTCCCTCTCATAAAGCAAAATGAAACATCATAGAACAATTTTTGGTCAACTCCAAATCCCCTCTCTGAAAATAACATGAAGACACTGAAGGAAGCAGATTCATAACTTCTGTCATTCTCAAGTTCAAAGTTATAATCCCCAACTCTCTTGTGCCTCTGCAGGACAATCTGGACAAAGAAATTGGGCAGTCTTTATTTATGGAATTGTAGGACCTGAGATGAAGAAGCTGTGATGTTGCTTAATTGGAGAATAAAGGTGGAGGTATGCTTCACTAGGCTCTGTGGGAGCAGGTAGAGATAAATCAAAAACAACACTTGCTTCTGGTGGCTGTAAAAATGTCAAGACATGGAAAAAAGAAAAGTCAAGTTGCTGGTAGTAACCGGTGAGAGCTACAAAAATGTGAAAACAAGGCTAAAGCTCTCCAAAAAGAAAAAGAAGAGAAAAACTGACCATAGTCCATGCCACATGTCATTTTGTTGAGTTACTCTGACTCCCATTTGCCTTCACATATTAAATAGACAAATCAGGTGGCAGAACACAAGGAAAAAATGGACTCCAGTGTTATTTCTAAAGGGGGCTGGGTAGCTCTTGAAATTTCCAGGACCAAATTGGTCAAGTTATTAAGGATTAGGATGCAGGGAATATTTGAAGGATTTGTAACTGTACCTTCATCACCACATTTCAGCACCAATTGCAAGTTAGTAAATAGGGGTGAATTTGCCATGTCTGGCCATCAAAGAAGACTCTCCCACTTTCTCATAGCTCAGGTCTTGTCCTAAAGGTGAATCAAGTCTTCTGGGACTTAGCTTACACTCTGCCATTGCCTTTCATGTACAGTTGCCAGTCTCCTTTCATAATGTTTTGAATTTTTAAAAAATTACCAATGCACACTATTATAAAATGAAATACATTACAAAGAAAATGATCACATACTTGGATGTCACAGAAATGTCAGATTATTATTCATATTTCTTTTTGATCACAATCTCTGGACTTTATCTTGTCCCCATTCTATAATAGTTTGCAGACCACTGACAATCAAGGAACCACATTTTAAGAAGCATTAGATGGCTTAGTACCTCCCTTTACACTATCATAATTATGTATGGATAAAATCTTTATATATTGCATTAGAGTTTGAGTTTTAGAAGAATTTTTGCAAACCTCACTACTCTTAAAATAATTTGAAAAATAATATTAAAGTTATTTTAGTGCCCTCAATTAAAGTTGGCTTTTTCTAAGAGAAAGAAATAAAAAATGTCAATGACATTGTCCTGAGCCTTGCTGAGATTTTTGATGGCTCTTAGATTTTCAAATTGATATCTGTAGGATAAATCACTGTTCTTCAGGGTTGACAAGTTGCACACATTTTCTGGTTAGCTTGTACATGTCTTAAATTGGACAGTTCAAATTATTATAAATCAATATTTTTTTCCTGAACAAGCACAATAACTAGTTTGCAAGCATGGGTAAAAATTTATATAAGAAATGTACCATAAATTAAAATTCTAACTTTTTCATGCTTGCTATGCACATTTATCCATTTGACTTTCATTTTTTAAAATGAACACATCAATTGGCAATCCAGAACTTGTATGTTTTGTATGATTTTCAATCTTATTTTATTGTTATTTTTGCATTGCCATAATACAAATATCAGTTTCTTTGATCACTTGCCCTTTAATAAAAGATTCCTAGTTTCAGTAGAAATATAACAAATCACTAATAGGATTTGGGAACTATTTTTGCATAAATTGAAATGCAAGAATAAGATAATAGTTAATCCATACATAGCATTGAATATGGACAAGATTTGTTCTAAAGTTTTTATATACATTCACACATTTGCTCACCTAACAACTCTGTGAAATACACATGGTTATTCTCCATATTGTCCATGATGTTATCATTTCCATGTTACCAGTTTGTTAGGAAACAAACTGCTGCCTTTGAGGATAAAGCAAGGCTTTGTTCTGCAGTTACAATTTTCTCCTTGTTAAATCATTGCAAACAGAATCTACCAAAGACAGCAAAGGAACTCCAGCAGCTCTGGTGAATTAGGTCAATTAAATGGTTTTATCACATTGGTAGGCTGGACATTTCTCTCATGCCACTTCACCAGGTAGAGCTTTGAGGCAGCAAACCAAAGAATCTTTTTTCTCATTACATCTTCCATTTCCCATTAATCCTATTCAAAAGCAATATCTCCACAACATTAAAAATGTCAGTCTTTTATCCAGATATTTGCAGGTTCTCTGATGTTCAAAACATTTAGACAGCATTTCAGTGTTTGTCTCCTTCACTTTCAACCCAGTAGTGATATGAAAACAATTTTTTTTTTGGTACAAGTGATTAAACCTAACAGTGCTTAACCACTGAGCAACAGCCCCAGCCCTTTTTACTTTTTATTTTGAGACAGGGTCTCACTAGGCTGCTTACAGTTTTGCTAAGTTTATAAGGCTGGCTTCAAACTTGCTATCCTCCTGCCTCAGCCTCCTGAGCCTCTAGGATTACAGGCATGCACCACCACATCCAGCCTCATCTGAACACTCTTGATTTTATTTTTTGTAAATGGAATTTTCATTTCATCCACACATGGTGATGCTCCAGTTTGCTGGAGTGTCGGTAAGTTAATGTTATGGAGCTGGGGCCAGGGTACTGGTGCAATAAAGGAGCATGCATTGATGATCTGTTGTGTCAGCTATGATTTTTTCATTGCAACATTTCCCCAAAACTTTTTTATTCTGTTGCCATTGGTCATGTCCAAAACAATTCATGACCTGCAGTACAGCCTGGTGACATTTTCAGGAATGGAAACCTGAAAAGTGAACTTTATCACATTTCCCTGTGTATTCTTTTTGTGTGTGTGAGAAAACTCAGTCATTGTATTTTCTCCTTTTGGTCATATGGCATGATCTAACATTCTGCAAGTGCCAGTGGACACCAAAAAATGTTCTAAGAGTCCCTTCATAATAGCATTGCAGGTGCTACTTAGTGCGGCAGTACCATCTCCAGTGTCAATGATAACAACTATGCACTAAGTAGGATAGTAGGTGGTCACTAAGTGACCTTGACCTTCCTGTCTGTCTACCTACTAACCTGTTATTAAGGTGTTTTAGGAAAATCATAGTATACTTTGTATTGAAATGGCCCTATTTCTGCATGAGAAGGCACAAGTGTTGGAGGTATCTAAACAGGAAAGAAAGAAAAGTACACTCTAGGCCAGACTGTGGGAACTGTCCAGTGACATTATACCCTTGTTTTTCAAGCTGTATGGCAGATAACTCTCCCTCTGTGGATATCCCTATTTTATCTGTGAAACCCTATGGGTACATGATCCCTCTAGTATGTGGACCTTGCCCCTCCACCAGACATATCAACTTGATTTGTTGCTTTGACTCTTAGATAAGGTACTTAACAGTTCAAGCTCACTACATATTGTAGAAATTGATGATATTCTACCAGATCAATCCTTTTTGTGTTTCTAAGGGGGGAAAGAAGTAATCAATGAGTCAGTTCCACTTCCAGTGTTTTAAAAATATCATTAATGGACTCTGTCACATTTTAGTTTATCTTTCCAACTTCCTAGATGGTGCATGTCACACTTAAATACATTCAAGAGCTCATCTTACTGTGTCACAGACACACAAAAACTTTCCTAACCATAGTAAGATGAAGGCCAGAAATACTTTTCATGCCCATGCTACTTTTCTTATTGCCTTTGTATTACAATGAATGTGGATTATTGCTGAACCAATAACCCCCAAACTCCTGAGAATAACTTGGATAGCAATGACCCCTGAAAATCTACAATATCACTGGTCACAAAAAGAGGTCCAGCTCTCCCTACAAGCATGACACACAGTTATGTTTATATTCCTCTGGAGAACCTTGCCTTTCTCCACTCTTTTTATTTTATTCCATCTACAGCATTGTAATTTCAGAAGAAGAGAATGAACTACACCCCATGGCCTTAAACATAAACCATATTTTCACTGAATCCATCAAGTAACCTGGAGCATCAGAAAAACAAAATTCAAGTATACATTTTATCAATACTGCAAAAATCACTACATTTCATATGTATACACCTGATCTTGTTTTATGATCCTTGCATAAACCTAAATTCTTTACATCCAAGGAGACTATCTAGTAAATGCAATTCTTGTAACCTTTTCAGGCAAAGTCAAAGGTCATTCAACTCAAAAGACTGTGTATGTATATATATTTCCCATAATATATATTTCCTATAATACAAACATTTCTAGCTTTGAACTTAATTATGTCATTTACCATCTACATTAACCCTGCTGTGCCTCAATGTTCTCATCTGTAAGACAGGGAAAATCATAGTACATACCTGATTATATTGCAATGAGGATTAATTAGATTAATAGATTAAATAAATGTAAAACAATCAGACAGTCTGAAATACAGTATTTACTATAGAAATGATAACAGTTATTACTTTTGGTAGACAAGATGCATTTGGATCTAAAATGAAAAAAATATATATATTAAACTAGATCAACTGCCTTCATGGAAAAAGTGGAGATTTAAGGATAAATAAATTTCAAGATACATCTCTCCACTTAAGCAAAAGTAATAATGAGATCTGTAATAATTTAGTTCACATCCTTTGTTCATTCACTATTCTAGGAACCAGAGCTAGGGCAGTCTAACAAGAGACAATACTATGTTGTATTTCAGTGGTAGAGACACATGAAAATAAATAAATGCAGTTGATTGTGAATAAACGCAAAAAATATTAGGTTGATATGCTAGGGACTAAACTGGAAGAAGGTTTGGAAAGCCTGTGGGAGCTGGCATTTGAACTTAAACTTGATGGTAAAGTAGGTGAGCCACACTAAGGGCTGGAGGAAGAACGCTGCATTCAGATGAATCTTTGGACTTTCATAGGAACTGGAATGATCATTTGACTAAATCATGGAAATCCAGGAGGAGAGTCATGGGAATGGTATTAAAAAGAGAAGTAGAGGCCAGGTCAGATAGAACATCATGTGCCAAAATAAGACATTATTATTATTTTTGGAATGTATCAAAAAGCTATTAGAAAGTTTTACATAGGAAAGTGATATAACTAACTGGAAATTAAAATGCATTGAAATCACTCTAATATGGAGAAAAATGGATTGGGGTTGCTGTAGACCTTGACAAAAATGAAATCAGATAGACTGGTTAGGGGAAAAAATGTTGCAGAAGTCAAGGGCAGAATGTCCTTGTGTGGTGGAATGGTAGCTGGAGAAAGTGGGCAGCTCTCAATGTATTTCAGGAGTAAAACTGACTGGACTGGATGATAGATGGTTCTGGTAACTACATAGATAGTTACATGGATTCTTCCAACCACAAGACCTGTGTAGAAAAGTATCAGGCCAATATTTGGTTATTTCTTCACTTCTTCAGTGTCAGATGATGTCACAGGTCTTATCTTACCCTTGGCTTTGGCCCATCCCTTTTCTATTTCAGTCCTCTCTAATCTTCAAGCTTCTGGAGACTGGAATTATCCTTAGAAAGACTCTTGTGACTTGTGAAAATTCTGTTTTCCACTTGCTATCCCCAAATTATTTTCTCTTCATTTCTAGTCCATCTGAGCCCAAGGCAGCTATCCCTGTGAAAGAACTCAAGCATCAGTTCAACAGTTTTCCAGATTTGTAGGTGAGATTTGTAGGAAAGAACCTCTGATTTGATTTGTAACCTACTTAAATAAGGCCTTGAAAATTAAAACCTGCCTATCTCTTTTCCAATATGTTGTCACTTGGAACCAGACCACTTCCCTAATAACTTGCTTGCTAGGATACAAGTCAGAGTGAACAGGAGGAGGCCACAGAGCCATGGTGTTACCATAGTTCTTATTTCAATTGCCATTTTCCTGGAAGACACAACTTCCTTCTGCCTACAATAGTAAATACCAGTATTGCTTCAAGTGGAACTTAAGTTCACTCTCTGAACATTTTGATTTTTGCTACTATATTTTTTCTTCAGGACCAAGACCTATAGCCAGTTTTTTCTAGTGTCAGCTCATACCCCTTTCATCTTCCTTACTAGCTGGACCCCACTAATAGTCAAGCACATTCTTTGGTTTACCTGGATATGACATCATAAATGATCACCTTAATTCTTATGAATATAAAATTAGTTTTGCTGGCAATATCACAGAATGCTACACACTCCAATCCTTCCATTAAAGACTAAAGACAAAGTCCAGTGAAATGTTATTTAGGGAAAAAAGTAGGTTCTCATTCAGCAAAGCACTGGCCCCCACTTTGTTTCTTCAAGACGTAGATGTGCAAAATAATGTTGATAGAACAATACTGAAGTATTAAAAATTTCTCTAGTTGAAACCACAAAGACCTGGATAAGAAAGAAAATGAATGGCACAGATCATAATAATGTAGTTCGTATGGAAGATGAACAAAAAAATAGAGATAGAAGCTATAGCTGCATTGCAAATCCAGACTTCTTGTGTAGCTTTGATTTATGACAGCTGAGGCACTGAATTAGGTCCTTTTGAGCTTGTGTTTTTACTCAACATTTTAAAACAGCTATGTCAAGTGTCAAGGGTGGAGTCTCTTCTCTATGAATGTAAAGACAGACATCAAAGACAGTAGTATGTTCAATCTAGAAGAGAAACATATACAGTTGCTTGGAAAACTGAAACAAATCGAGAAGGATTGACTATCCCAGAAGTTGCCAAGGGTAGTCTCATTTTTCTAAAGAACACTCGGACTCGAAGGTGTTCTTGCTTCCCTGTGGCCTTCAGTTAACCAATGCAGGGTATGCTCTTCCTATATGACTGGATCCACTGCTGTGTGGGAGATTCTCTGATCAATCATTTCCTTCACCACAACCACTATATTTAAATGCTCACTGTCAGATCAGGGTAGTATTCAGTGTTCCTTTTTCTATTTGCCCAAATAGAACTCAGTTTTTAGAAAGTTGATGCTTTAATTTTCTCGATTTTAGGAGTCTTTTGCTTTTTCAGAAAGGGAAGAGATCAGCACATCCACTTCAGCTATTGCCAGAGATGTCCTCTGCTTCCTGGCTCCAGTAGAAAGGACTTCATTTTTTATCACCTAGAGTTATCTTCTTGGTAGATAAATGTGACTTGGTGTTCTTGGGAAAGAGCTTCATAATTCTGACCCTAAAACCGAATTTATTGTTAAAATTCCATAAATAAAGGAATATATAGAAGTGCAGAACAGCCTAGAGACTATTTATGGTAAAATCCCTGGAGACACCTGATTTGCTATTGATATCTCAGGAACCTACACTTGTGCTTGAGGTCAGGCAAACAAATTGCCAGCGTTCCCAAGAACAATATGAATGAGACAGAAGGTTGTAGCATCTCAATGAGAATGACAAAATGCCATTCCTATTCATTGCAGGGGTGAGGTTCTTCCAGGATCAGGAAGCTAAAACGACTATTGAGGATTCAGTAATCATTCAATCTGTATGATTATTTCAGTATGAAACAAAAGCAAAGAGGCAAATAAACAATACCAAAGGCAACATGGAAAATGCTACTCATATCCTTCAATGTAATGAGTACATTTACCTGACACACATTGAGAAACAATCAGACTCATTTATAACCTCCCCGTCATGATTCACAACTATAGAGTTACCTTCAATTGGATAATAGTATAATATGCACATATCCAATTCAACTTGATAATTACATAATATCTAAATTCAGATTTATAGCTTTCAGCATCGATATCTCCATTAGCTGTCTGTTCCTCTAGTCTTCTTGTTTCAAGTTAGGATTGGAAAGCAAGTGAGGATGAGTTAGAAGATACTAGAATATGTTTTGTTCTCCAGCTGTTGGCTATAATATAACTTTATTGCAGAATTGCTTGAGCTTTTCATCATTTGCCTATCAGAGTCCAATTTACTTCACACAAAATATTTTCCTCCTTTGAAAATTTTTATCTTCACTGACATTATGCCAATGCATTTTACACTGATTCACAAAAATGCTTTTTCTGTTCATTTGATTTTTCACAGCCTACAAAGCATATGGGCTGTGCTCTCTCGGAGTCTCCATAATCTAAAGGAAAGAGGTCTGGCTAAATAGATTTTTGAGGTCCCATTCAGCCCTGCCATTCTGTCATCAACCAAACATAATCAGAGATTTGTGATCTTTTATGTCATCTTTTATATAATTCTCCACATAAAAATTCGACACAACAGCAAAAGGATGATTTTCCATAGATTATTATGTCATTGCTATCAAAGACCTTTTTTTCTTCTCTTTGCAATACACTTCCTTTTATGCCATTCAAAACTTCTTTCACAGTAGGAAAAAGATGGAAATATTAAATGACTTTCCAAGTGCTACCAGAGTGAGCCAGAATCAGAGCCTGCATCTGGCCTTTGGACATGGTTGATGGGTGTTTCATCCACAGGCCTATTAACAGTGCCAGGGAAGAGCAAGCTAGCAGAGTATTCATAAGGAAGGAATGGAGATAGACTTAACATTGTATCGTAACTTTATAAAAATCTCTTCTCCTAATTGTAATATGTATATTCTTCTTAAATGGAGATATTCCTAATAATATCCTAAATGTCTAGTGTACTTGTACAAAAGTCTTAATTTATCACCAATATAGTAGTTTCTGGAAATTTGTGTTACAATCCAATGTTTTTACAATAGACCAGAGTTTTAGATTGACTGGTGATGTAGCAGTGATTTCTGTTTGCTTTGTTTTCTCCCAAATAAGCATATTTAAGAATAAGAACTAATTCATATTATTAAGGCTATATTAAGTGAAAATTATAAGACATTTATAATTTGAGCCTTGAAATTGCATAAAATTTAAATTGGTTGCAGATCAAGTAAATTATATTTGATTTTGCTCAATGCTTCACTGGAATCCACTTTTTCTGTAAAAGTCTAAGGAAAGAGTATTTTATAATTATTATTGCACTCCTTTCTCCCCACTCACATATTGAGTGTTTTTAAGTATATTTGATTATATTAATATAATTTATATACTTTAGTGAATGAATTTATGATACATACAAAATTTATATGTGCATATTATAAAACACAAATCAAAATATCCATAGAAAGCAAAAAAAAAAAAACCACATTAATTATAGTCCATACTGTACTTCTAAAACCCAAACTAAACTTTTGCTCCTGACAGAAATTTTACATTGAAAAATACTCTCAACGTTTATTAATAAATAAAATGTCTTATATTTCTATGCATTTGAAACTTTATAAAGAAGATTAAGGTTTGGTGAATATTTTCTTCTGTATCCCCTGTAATCAAGTCATAGTAGATTATTTACCCTAGTAAATTAATACCAAAATAATACATTAGAAAGAGAAAGCAACTTCAGGAATCTTTGAAAAAAAAAAGATTTCAAGTAGTTATATTTTGTCTTAAATCAGATTCCACAGAAGCAGACCCTGACGTGAGGATTCATTTGCAAATTGCTTGCTGTGGAAATGTTCCCGTGCAAAACTAGAAAGTAAGTGGAGAAGATGGGCAAGATGAGAAGGAAGCCAAATCTGTGTAAGGTTTGAAAGTTCCATTCTTACTCAGCCTGTCCTCAAAGGAAGCTCTGGGCTTCGGTTGTGCCTCACTCAACATTTGGTTCTGCTGGACACAGGGAGCTGGGCTTTCACACTTCTGCTTTGTCACTCTAAGATGAATAAAATGCCCATGCTCCTTATGGAAAAAGGAGTTTCAGTAGCCAAAGGACTGTATCATGTAAGAGGATTTTACTGTAGGTCTCTAGAAGCAATTTTACACAGATGCTGGAGACCTGGCTCAAAGCATCTAAGAGTACCTAAGCAGAGGACCAACAGTAGCTACTATACATTGGCTACAGGTGGCCTGTATTCATCAAGGATATACTCTTTCCAAAAGTGGAAAGCCATAGATTTCTAAGACAGTAAATAATTAATCCCAGAATTTCTAGGAAAGTGTATACAAAGAAGACAATATTGCGTTTGAGTAATCTTCATATATCAATTCTAAGAATTGAACTTGATTTTCTCTAAGATCTTCTTAAGAACTGTCTTCAACAACAATGAAGTCAGTTATGTGGCCATTCTAGTTTCTGAACTGTGAGTCCCATTCTATGTTAAAACAAAGGTTGAGAGTAAGAATTTAGAAAAAATCATAGCAAATGTTTGCAGACTAGTTCAATCGAATAATGCAAGGCATGCATTTTCTATGTATTTGTTTCCTAGTTTCATTTTTTCTGGTAATTAGTTTATTTTTATTATATTTAACAGAGACATCATTGTTTAATAAATTAGAAAATAAAAAAGCTTGTCCTTCAAGTTTGTAAGGCAATTAGAATCACATTCTTTTGTGTTATCCAACAATAATTTCTCTCTTCTTATTCTTTTTTTCATTTTGTACCAAAGATTGAACTCAGGGGCCACTAGACCATTGAACCACATTCCCAGCTCTAT
Organism: Geosciurus inauris; assembly: GCA_004024805.1. NCBI lineage: Eukaryota > Metazoa > Chordata > Mammalia > Rodentia > Sciuridae > Geosciurus > Geosciurus inauris. The sequence continues at coordinate 25,974 of PVHX01014505.1, read as the reverse complement.
TTTATATTTTATTTAAAGACAAAGTCTCACTGAGTTGCTTAGCACCTCGCTTTTGCTGAGGCTGGCTTTGAACTCACAATCCTTTTGCCTCAGCTTCCTGAGCCACGGGGATTTCAGGTGTGCACCACCATGCCTAGCTCTCTTATTATCCTTTATTAAACTTATTTCCAATATACTTTTGTTTACTTTTTCTATTAGTTTCCTAAGGCTGCCATAACCCAAGTACTAAAAGATACTGACGAACTTAAAACACTGAAAATGTATTCTTTCTAACTTCTTGAATCTGAAAGTCTGAAATTAAGGTGTTGGCAGAGCCCTGCTCTCTGAAGACTCTGAGACAGAATCCTGCATAGCCCATCCAGCTGGTGGCCTCAGGCTTTACTTGGCTTAGGGCAGCAAAACCCCAGTCTCTGTCTCCATCTCCACATGGCCTTCTTCTGAGTCTTCTCTTCTTATAGTGGCACTCTCACTGAATTTAAAGCCTGCTCTAATCCAGTATGTTTTCATTTTGAATCAGAATGAGTTATATTTATAAAAACCTTATTTCCAAATAAAATCACTTATGAATTTTGGTATGCACACTATTGGATCCACTAGACTTCCCCAGTTCTGCTGGTGGATTTATCTTTATTGTCCCAACAATCTTCCCATTTCTAAATCAAATCAATTCTAAGTCCTCTTCTTACTTGATTTATATGAATCATTGCTGTTCAGTTTTAAAACTGTGGCCCAACATGGGTATTGCTTTTACTCTCAAAAGTATTTGGATAACAGATTGTATGGCCACTAACAATAACCAGTGTCTAACATATTCTCCCTTCCGCTTTCTTTCCCCCCTTTTGTGCCCAGGACAGTTTGACTTTTCTTTGGCGTCAGTTTTGATTTATCATTTTCTTCCTCTTCTGCTGACTTTTCCTTCTTCTCCTTAGCCTCTTGAATTTCACCTCAGTGTCCAGTTCTTGGTCTGTTTCTCTTCTCTATGTACTCCATCTTGGTAACCTCAGGAATCCAAGGTTTGAAATATCTTTCTAGGTCCAGATCTTCCAAATTTAGACATCACAATTGACTTTCGTGTTTGTAAATACAAATGATTCCTCAAAGTCCCTACCTGATAACTAACAGAAAATGACATTGTGTTAATCACTGAACATCTGATTCCTTCACAATTATGTTTAAACAATGATTTCTACATTTCAGGGGTGAAAAAGATGAGTAATTGCTGTATAAAAATAAGGGTGGTCAGGGTAGACCTTATTGACATTACATTGGAATAAAAACTTGAACAATGGGAGGAAGTTTGTCATACTCACAGGTAAAAAATGTTTCAAACAATACAGCAACTAGTACCAAGTCCCGAGGGGGAAGCACACAGCTTTTGTGCTTGGATCCCTAAAGAGACCAGAATGGCTGGATAAGAATGGGCAAAGAGAGAAGACCAGCAGAGAGTGCCAGAGCATGCCCAGCAGTTCGGCCTGTAATAAGGATTCTGAGTTTTACTTCGGGCCTCCATAGCATGTTTTCAAAGTTTCTCTGAAAGAGGGGTAAATATTTGCATCAAAGTATAACATATGTAGAAAATTGTAAATGTCATACTCATAGAAATCAATAAATTTTTATATGTTAAATACAGCTTTGTGGCCAGTAGCCATATTAAAACAGAATATTGTCAGCATCTCATCAGCTCCACTCAGGTGCCATTCCAGCCATTAGCCTCACTCCAAGGTCCCAAGAGGAAAAAAATCCTGATTTCTGACAGCATAGCTGAATGGGTAAACACAGGTAAATGTAATAATGGAAGATTCAATATAGATAAATGGGATCATATAGGATGTGTGTACCTTTTTATGTCTAACTTCTTAGGCACAATTTGGTCAGTCTCTTTTTGTTGTTATTCTTGTTGGTAGCAAAAACTGAACTCAGAGGTACTCAACCACTGAGCCACATCCCAGCCCTTTATACTTTTTATTTTGAGACAGGGTCTCACTAAGTTGCTTAGGGCCTCACTGAGTTATTGAAGTTGACCTCAAAATTGTGATCCTCCTGCTTCAGCCTCCCAAGCCACTGGAATTACAGATGTGTGCCACTGTACCCAACTTGGTCAGACTTTATGGGAATCGAGAAAGCCCCTTGGGAAGAGTAATTGAGCTGGGAATTGAACAAGTTTCTGGGGGTAATGGAAATATTCTAAACTCTGATGGTGGTGGTAGTTCTGCAATAATCTACATCAGAAAGTACTCATAGAACTGCACACTTCAGAAGAATGTATTTTAATATGTATAAATTACAACTGCAATGTGGCTATCTTTAAAGATAAAATGCACATTAGGAATGAAGGTCATTAACAAACCAAAACAGCTTTGGGAATCCAGAAGCAGGAGCTCTTTGACTTTTATGTTTCTTTTTTACTGTTAATGTGCCTCAAGGATTTCCCTTTAGTCAGTTATTTATTTGTGCCTTGAGGCTAATTTATTTATTTATTTTTGCTACTGGGGGTTGAATCCAGGGGCACTTTATCCACTAAGCTACATTCCCAGTCTTTTTTTTTCCATTTTTTACTTTGAGACAGGGTCTCACGAATTTGCTAAGGACCTCACTTTTGCTGAAGCTAGCCTTAAACTTGCAATCTTTCTGTCTCAGTTCCCAAGCTACTGGGATTACAGGTATGAAGCTAACATTCAAAAGAAAAACAAACTAAATAGAAATGAAGAAAGCCTGTGAAACTTTTGGGACATAGTCTGTCGCCAAATACACTCATAGTTGAAATTCCTGAAGACGAAGAAAAGAGGAAAAGCTTTGAAAACCCATTTCACAAAATAATGGCTGAAAACTTCCCAAATCATCAAAGAGGTACGGACATCCATCCAGATCCAAGACGATAGATTCAGCCACACTAGGTTAACTTTTTTTTTTTTTTTTTTTTTTTTTTTTTTAGAGGTGGAAAAATTTATTTTGGGCTCACAGTTTTAGAGGTCTCAGTCAATAGATGGCCAACTTCAATGCTGTGTGTCAAAGGTGACTTTTGATGCTGCTGATTTTAGACTCCTGAAAGGTTCAGTTAGTATCTTTTTATTCCCCCCTATTTGCTATGAGATTTTGCTCCACTATAGTGTTTGGATTTCTGTCTCCATCAGCTCCATTACAATGGGGTCACCAATTCACAGCATGACACCTAACACTGCTTCCTAATGGCAGATTGTGGGTGAGGTTGTTCTACCTCAGACTACTCATGGCAGCAAGTGGAATTTACATGTTCAATACATGAATTGATTTTCAAATTGCAGTATTTCCCATATTAAAGTATGAATTAAACTGAAGATCTAGCTAATTCCTCCTCATTTTGTAAAGTCACGAGGCTTATTCTTGTATCTCCTCACCATTTGTACTCTTTTTCATTGATTTTAACTATAGAAGTTTGACTGGCATAGCTCTTGGGTTTTGTGTAAAATGATAGAATATTGAATCCTTGGTTAAGAGGCTGAAATTTTGAGACTAGGTGACTGAAGTATTACAGAGAAACAAAACCCAGCTCAGTTGCAGATTTGATTCATTAAGAGATAAATTTAAATTTGATTTAAATTCATTAGAGAAGTGCTATACATATAATTACTCCAAACTCAGAAATAGCTATCACTCGTGATTTTGATTAATTTTGATTAATGGATAATTGAGAAAGAACATATTTTTGAGACCTCAGTTCTTCACTTTAATTTGTTTAAAGAAGGATTTATTTCCTTATCTGTAAGTCTCTATAGCAGTGGGTTAAAAAGTGGGAAATAAAATGCATCACCAAATGCTATTTTGTCTCTAAAGCAAGAGAAAATAAGTTTAAATTATATTTCTCATCTATTCAACAAACACGATTTAAATTTATGCTCTGTACAGGGTGCTTTGCTGGCAATGGCAGGCATGGCTTCTGCCCTCCCATAGGATGCATCTGTTGGGAGTGACTGATAAGAAAGTCACTATACAAATTGAAATTCGATATGCTGCAGGAGTGCAGAAGACAGAGCAATCAATTCTGACAGTGGATAAAGGAAGACTTTTGAATTGGGTCTTCAAAGATGAGTGGAATCTCAAATGGGGAAATGGAAGAATAGAATTCCAAATGGATGTAAAACTACAAAATAAGAGAAGGAATAATTAGGCTTTTTTTTTTTCTGAGAAGGGAACATAATTCAATGTCAAATGAAGTATGTAGAGAAGTAGAAAGAAATTTGTACCTGAAAAAGAACTTAGGTCATGCAATAAAACTCTGAGCCATCCTATTGTAGGTTACTCTTCCTCCTGTGGTCACCTGTGCTGTGCCTGGTTTCTCCACTGAAGTCTATCTCAATTGGGAAGACCAGATTTTACATTTTTGTACATTTTATACCACCACAGCCTAGCAGAGAACCTTACACACATTAGGCAATTGTATTCTGTAAATATAAATATTAATTAAATGAACAAGTTAATGTTACGTTAACAATTTTCAGTTACTCCACATTGCATAGAAAGAAATAAGCACTTAAAAAAGAGAAGTGAAAGAACACACACTTCAAAAATAACAAGTCAGGCTTATAAAATGGATGCAATGGGAGGCAGGAAAAACTGGAGGTAGCGAGATCACTCAGAATATATTGCAATTTCCAACTGAGAAGCTCTGAGTAAATGAAATGAAAATTGAGAAGATCACAGGAATTAAAATGTTCTAATAGAAACAGAATCAATAGGATTGGCAATCTAATTCTATGTGAGGGGTGAGGAGTTATACATCAACTGATGACACTGAAGGTGACATTAATTGAAGATGGAAACAAAAGAAAGAAACCCATTTGAGCAGAACATTAGGTCACTTTGGAAGATGTAGGCCACTGGAAAAATAAAAGAAAATGTCAAAAAGGAAGATGAAAAACACTTCAATTGCTAGGTAATACGTTGAATAAAATCACCTGCTTCAAGTTACTTCAGATCAAAGTAACCAGACAATTTGAATGTTCTGTTCTGAGGGTTACTTATGATCCTAAAGTAGAATTTTAAAAACAAGTATTTTATTGTTCTTTTTTTCATAGTTTACATTTGGCTAAATTTGGCAGAACCTTAATAATGAGGGCTGATTTCACTCTTGGAGTGAATATGTGTATTTCCCAAAGGCTTTTTCTTCTAACCATCACTGTGCTCTAATGAAGTATCTTGCATAGGGGGAATTGGCTCCCCACTAAATATTGCCAGGAGCTATTTGGATATTTCTTTATGTCAGTGGTTCTCCAAGTGTAATCTCTAGGTTGGGATTATGAGATTCCTCTGGGGAGGTATTAGAAATGTAGACTTTCAAGCCAGGCATGGTGGTGCATGCCTGTAATCCCAGCATTTTGGGAGGCTGAGACAGGACAATCGCGAGTTTGCAGCCAGCCTCAGCAATGGCAAGGTGCTAAGCAACTCAGTGAGACCCTGTCTCTACATAAAACACAAAACAGGGCTGGGGATGTGGCTCAGTGGTCGAGTGCCCCTGAGTTCAATCCCCAATAGAAAGAAAGAAAGAGAGAGAGAAAGGAAGAAAGGAAGGAAGGAAAGAAAAGAAAGAAAGAAAAGAAAGAAAGAAAGAAAGAAAGAAAGAAAGAAAGAAAGAAAGAAAGAAAGAAAGAAAGAAAGAAAGAAAGAAAGAAAGAAAAGAAACGTAGATCTTTAGCTCCAGCTCAGATCTCGACCTAGTTAGAAGCTCTGAGGTGCCTGGAGTCCATTGGTCGACTCTTCCACATGACCGCCACATGCTCAAGTCAGGAACCACTACTCCATGTCATTGCTTATCTCTCTTCTGAAATTTTGCACTGTCTGTAAAGGATGGTTGAACTGGAGACATCAAGTTCCTAACACTAGTGTGCTTAAGAAGCATCAAGGAACTTCTTAAAAGCTGTGTGATCATGGGGCTCCAAATTTGGCCATTATGATTTGCTCTGTTGAAGTGAAATCTTGGAGTCTGCAAGTAATTCTGGTAAAGATGGTATCAGAAGTATTTCAGCTTACATGTTTTTAACCTTTATTTATTTAGAGATGATGTCAGATACGAGGATATTCACAATTTTTGCACCTTTGTTTTACACCGTTCATGACTCTCTTCATTCCTAGAATTATCTTTTGCTGTAAAGGCTATTTTGCCACATGTTATCCTTAATACACAGTATTTTATTGCTGTTGATATCAATATTTGCCGGCTGTATAGCTTTCCTTTTCTCTCTATTATAATTTAGTGTATCTTTTATATAATAGAATTACTTGAATCTTTGTATTCCTATTTGAGTCTTTGTTTTCAACCTTGTGACTTGAAATGACATTTCCTGACACTGCAAGTGTACTTGTTTTGAATATCATTTTCTTTTTCTTTTCATGTTCTTCTCCCTTCTTTTGATTCCTTTTCCAACATCAGTTGGATCTATCATGTTTCTTTCCCTTCTAATGGCTTAAAAGTTCAGTCTCCTTTTCAGATGCTGGGAGCTGGTGACGGGCCATCAGTACTTCTGAGTATCCCACAATCCTCTCCTCAGGTAGAATAATTTGCTAGAATCACTCCTGGAACTCAGGAAACTCTTATGTTTATCACTTTTTAAAATGTCTATATAATGGATACATTGTTGTAGCCACATGGAAAGGACACAGGGCAGCAGGGCAGGGTGTGTGCATGTTAATGTGTAGGGGAAGGAGAAGGAGTGGACCATCCATAACCCTGCATGTGTGCAGCACTCCCACAAAGTCGATGTGTTCATTAATTGGGAGTCTTTTAAAATCCCATTGGCGGGGCTGGGATTGTAGCTCAGTGGTAGAGCGCTTGCCTCGCATGCGTGAGGCCCTGGGTTCGATCCTCAGCACCACATAAAAATAAATAAAGATATTGTGTCCATCTACAACTAAAAAAAAAAAAAAAAAAAAAAAAAATCCCATTGGCCAGGAGTTTTCACAGAGCTCAATCTCCAGTCTCTTCCTCTTTCCAGAGACTATTGGTGAGACTGAAAATTTCAATCCTTCAGTCACTCGTTCTATCTGATGATCAGGTGTCTCTTAAAGGTATTTAGGGTCTTCATCCTAAGTCAAGAGTTTAGATTCAAGTCTTTCATCTAGACCTCTAGGCTGGAAAGGCCTGAATCTCTTCTACTGCATGTTAGAGACAATTGTCCATTGTTTATATCTGATGTACTTTCAAGAAGGATTTGTATATTCACACTAACATCTGTATAATGTGAAGACACAAAAGCTTATACAGATATGTAATTAAATTCAACTCATTCAACTTCTCCTGTAAGCTTATTCTGCCTGTGTTGGTTATTGTGATACATAATGGGAGCAAATAAAACCCTGCTCTCCATCCCTGCTACATGCATCCTAACCTGCCCCTAAACACACACACACACACATACACACGCTGCCCCTTTAGTTATGTTTGGTGTAAAAAACACATGTCTGTAATCTTCTTTCAATATCCTGAAATAAATAAACAACTGACCAAAAATACATATAGCTTGTAACAGAACTTTCTAAGAATGGCTATTATAGTCTACTCATATTGCCACTATATTAAACATGAGTGAAATATTGATTTCAAAATAAAACACAACTTCCAAGAGCAGAACAGATCTGGCATTAGAAAAGTCATTTATTCAATACATTGTTTTGTATTGAGAGAAACAGGTGGCTGTTAGAAGAATTTCATACGCTTAAGAAATCAGATATTTGTAGTTGCCTTATATCATGTACAGTACCAAAGAAACAATTCTATTTCCTATTTGGCTATGCTCCATAAATCAAAGAAAGCGTCAGAGGCAATTTCACTGAGTGACATAGGTAACCGTCAATGTGTTATGATTTTAGAAGTGTTTTCTACCATATAGTTTCCTGAGTTTAGACTTCTGTATTCTCAGAAATTCACAAATGGATAATTCTTAAGTCCTTCCCATCAAAATTACAATGAAACATTTTTGAAGGTTATAAAGATCCTAAATTAACCTGATTTATTGGTCATTTTACAGAACATAGAGAAGGAAAGGGGTAGAAAAATCTGACTCATTTAGTAGTGATCAAGTACAGGAAAAAATCAAGATTCTTGGTATGAGAGTGAGTGGGCAAACCACTGATATATTGATTAGCAAACATTTATTTAGCACCTATTATGTGTCTGGCCATTACGTTTTAGCCACTAGAAGTTATAGTATTGAAGAAGAAAGACCCAATCCCTGTTCTTTAGTAGCTGAAAATAAATCTAGGCTAGGAGTTCTGATGAAATAGTTTTAATTTTAGTAGGTTGGAGATTCACCAGAGAAGTACTCCTTGAGAATTGGAGTACAGTTTTGAATAAAATGAGGGTCCTTAGCTTTGCCCATATCTGGAGAAAATGCCCTGTAGGCAAAGGGAACAGCAAGAACAGAAGCTCAGAGGCAGGTGTGTGGTCCATCTGGTCAAGGAAGGGCCTAGAGTGTCAAATGACTGGAGAGAATGGGAGAGCAAACAGCAGGATCTGAAGACAGACTCTGACAGGGCCCTAGTCATGAATGAGTTACAGTAAGTCCTTTGACAAGGATGGATCGCTAGTGGAATATTTTTTGCTTACAGTATGATAATCTCATTAATATTTTAAAGGGAATCATTTTGTTGTTTTAAGAAGAGACTACAGGGGTCAAGGAGGGTAGGAAGAAGAAGATTCAAGCTGCAGAAGATAATGGCAGTGTAAGATATTAGAAGTGATCAACTTCTGACCGCCTTTTAACAGGATCATTGAAGAACTCCAAGTGGATGTGCGAGAACCGTCTAGGATAATTGGAAGATTTTTGCTTGAGCAACTGAAAGAATGAAGTTGCCACTAAACACAATGAGAAAGGCTTCAGGTAGAGTTTGTGGAGCAATATCCTGAGCTCAATTTTGGACAAGGTAAGCTTGAGCCACGTATTAGATTATCAAAAAGACATGTCAAGTAAGTGGTTGAGTGTACTGGTGTTAAGTTCAAGGTGGAGTCCAGCAGGAGATATGACTGTGTCGTGTATATCATATAAAGCCATGAATGTAATTGGATCACCAGACATGTAGAAATACCACAGCAAAACAATATTTTAAGAAAAGAAAAGAGGTCCCAACATTTGAAGTTGGAGACTTGGGGAGAATCAGTAAAATAGAGAAATTACCAGAAACAGAACAGCCAAATGGATGTCTGGAAGCCACAGAGAGAAGCTATGTCAAGGCAGTGCCCTAGGTCGGAAGGGATGGGCCAATGGGAGGAGGACTAACAGGGTCAGCTTATCAGCATGATAAGAGAAGACTGTGGGAAGCAGAGAGAGAATAGCATCTTTCATCAAACTGGCGTTCAAGATTGTTCTGACATCACACTCCACGCTTCCTTCACAGTCTCTGTGCCTTAATCACACCAGTCGTTTTTTCCCCATGTTTGTCCATCAGTTTTCCTCCTGTTTCAGTCCCTATTCTGAATTGCTCTTTCTACCAGACCCTGTCGACACATGTTTGTGTTAGGTCTTTAACAGCTGAAAAGCTCTCCTTTCAGGACGAATCCTTCCACCATCATCCACTACAGGAATAATCTCTCTCTTAAGTTTCTTTGTTTTTTCTCTCTTCTGTTCATAACTACTTTCTATTCTGCACTTATGTAGGTGAATATCTGAGGCAGAGATGGCTAATTGCTTGACAGATTTACATCCCTCCCTGTCTTTCTCATTAAGGACTACAGTGGAATCACCTAAAATACATTTTCCGGCCTTCTATGTAGCTAATGTTTGAAGTATCAGAGTTAAGAAGAAATTATTGGGTGGGACTTCCTGGCACATATTCTAAGAAGTGAATGGTCTTATTGGCAGGGAACCTTTCATTTTTTGTCTTCACCTTGCCTTCTTTCTGAGATATAAATTCCTTCATATAAATCAGCCCACTTGTGATGGGGAAGTGATGAGAATGTGCTGCGTTTGATTGACAGAAAAAGATGAGGTTCTTGTTAATATTTGGGAACTGCTCTGGACTGCCTGACAGCTTACTCTGGGGACTTACTCTGTAGTGGGGAGCCCCAGTTCCCGATTTTTAAGTCATTGTGTGTTTTGTTTTTCTGTTGTTTTTGCAGTAGAGGATCTTTTTGATTCATAAATGAACATGAACTATAAATGATAACATAGTTTTAGGTTTTCTGTGATTCATTTATGGCTTTGCCCAGTGTTTCTTAAGAGTTCAGTAGATCTTGAATAGATGAACTTCTGGGTATTTAAAAATATTTGTATAAGGACATTCAAGCATTGATGACATGTCACATACAGTGTTTGTTTTATTTAGTTCAGCCTGGCTTTCTAGAAGCTTCTCTCTTTTCCTCATCTACACCTCACAGCAGAAGCAGCCATTTTCAATTGAACCCAGACTTTTGAGCACACCTGAGCAGCTGGAGCACAAGTCTCAAATCCAATTTAGACTGGTCAGGTTCCTCCCCAGGCACTTTAGAGCTGGAGGTGAGAGCCAAAAGCTGGTACCTCTTTTTATGCCTAAACATCCAGTCCAGGAAGAGGCAAAGACCATGTGGGATGCTAACTAGACTAGAAACTTGAGCAAGTCATCTTGGTATATAGACAAATGAAGCAGATTGAAGCTGAGAGAGAGAGAGAGGGAAGGAGAGAGAGAAAGAGAATAAACCAGCTATCACAGCACAGAAAGGCCAGTTCCCAGTTGCGCTTTGCACTTAAGGACACCTGCCTATGTGTGTTCCATGACACATACTACTGTTTGTTAAGAATGTCTAGAATAACTTATGGTGTATTTCAAATTAAATAGAAAAGAAGAGCCTGAAGTTTCCTAACACATAGAAACAAATAAAATGTTCAAGGAGATGGAAATGATGATTTGATTATTACACATTATATATGTGTGTGGAATTACCATATATGCTCCATAAATGGGTTAATTTAAAAATGTCCTCCTCTGCCTATGTAATTTAAATTTAAATTTTTGGTTTCTTGCCACCCCAAAAGCACAATTAGAATGGAAATTTCCAAGAAAGAAATGCTATAAGTAACAGATCTAAAACATGAAATGGGTCAGTTCAAGACTTGGTAGGGAAAAGTGATCATACCTGACATTTTAATCACAATGTGAGCAACCCTGTTTAGTAATGCCAGTGAGCCTAGTTAAACCACTATTTACTCTGGGTACTCAGTCCATAAGGGCACAAAGAGTAAAATATTCAGATTCATAGTGGCAGACTGTCATGATTTTAGAAATTTATTAGCAATATTTATGGACTAAAGAGAGGTCAGCAAAGGATTGCCCTGCCCAGGAACCAAATGCACCTCACTCCCTGTTTAATAAATCAAGCCTACCTGGAACACAGTCACATCACTTATTTACATACTGCCTAAGACTGTTTTCACACCACAGGGCAGAGTTGAAGGTTTGCTACAGAGAGGCTACTTGGCCACGAGGTCTAAATTATTTAGAATCTCACTCTTTGCGGGGAAACAAAACAAAAGCAAAACCAACCAACCAAACAAACAAAAAAAGTTTTGTGGACCCCTGAACTTGACTGAGATAAGAAATCAGCAAAATCCAGACCAAGGTGATCCTTCTAAAAACAGGACAACCTAGCCACAGGAGAAAAAACAATAAGAAAGAAACTGCTGTGCATAAAGTATGAAGACAAAATTACTCAGTTGTTTGAGAACTTGGTTCTATTTGCTCATGAATCTGAACACCCACCTGCTTTTGTGTTCAATGAGAGCACATGATTATTTTAACACATTTTCTTCTTTGTGCTTAAGCTAGTGGGAATTGGATTTCTGTGGCCAAGAATAGACAAGATGGTGCTGATCCTAGGAGCACAGAATCACAACGTCTGGGTTGAGGTTGTACCTGGACACTGCTCGCTTCTGTAAGGCAAACTTCTTCAAGAGACTCACCTATGAAGTGGTGTTGAAACAATATCTGTCCTTTACCCTCTTGTGATGGTCAAGGGACATGAACAGTTTTAAGCCCTTGAACATGTACAATGTGTAGGGTAGTGATTCCTCTAACACGTGCAGCAGAGTAGAAGGGCAGCCTTCAAATTCTAATGGGTAGTCTGAATTTTTGCTCTGGTACTTATCCATATGATCTTAAGTTCTCCAAATTCCAGGTTTCCCTTCTGTGAAATGCAGCTAACAACAAGGATCTTGTAAGGAATAGGAAATAACAACAGTATATATAGTGCTATAAGCAGGACTTAATCTTTACTAATAATCATTATCATTCCTAAAGATATATTAAATAGAGAAAAGGAAAATAGCCTTTCTACTACTCTTTTTAAAAAGTGGTTACAAATGTTAATAGTGCCTATGTAAAAGTGCCTATTCAACTGTCATTCCCACTTTGATATGACCTAGCAGCATATGATCAAAGGAAAGTGTCAGACTATAACTGATTTCAGCATAGTGAGTGCTGGGTTGAATTACAATATTGTCAAAACAGATCATTTTTCAGACTATATATTTACCTTTTACAGTTTTTAAGCACATGCTGATTTGCTGTTACATCAATTAAGTTTGTCCCCCACTTGTCCCATTTATACAATGAGTTGCTAAAAGCTAAGATTTATCTGAGATCGAGAGAAAAAGACACCAGGAAGTTTAAGCCATGGTCCCACTTGATATATTATACTAAAGCATTTGAAGGTTGGTTTAAATAAATAGTCACTGGAGTTGAATATGACTGCAGTTTACCACATTATTCCTATCTCAATAATCTTTATGGTTCCCATACCAGGATAGCATGAATTTCATTTGCAAAATAATTCATTAATGAGAAGAGAATGAGAAAGAATTTTTTTTCTTTATTATGAAAGAGACAGTGTCAACTCCTTGCTCAGAAGGAGCAAGTTTTTAAAAAATATCTTGGAAACATTCAATTTCATTGCATCTATTACTACAATTCTAATAAAATCAATATTAATTTATGTCTGCAACTTGCTGCATTTAAATTTAGAAGAGATAACATTCAAAGTAGGAGAAACAAACAATAAAATATAATAACATCACTATAATAAAACTATAATTTACAATTCTGCATGCTTAATATTGAAAATATGTATAATACAGAACATGGCTTGATTTTAGAAAACTAAGATTTTTCAACAAACAGAATTAAACTAAGCAGGTGAATTTGTATTATTTTCCTGCACCGCAGTTTTCTGAGTGATAAAGAAGGTCCAGATCATTGTCTGTTATCTGGCAAGTGCTCATTAGAATAGATTTTTCACTTTTCCGATATACTAGTCTACATCCTCATGGTTTCAAGTCATGGAGATTGACCTTGGTAAGATGTTTATTTTAAATATACATGAATATTTCTTGCAATCCAAGGAAAGGAGAGGAAACCTCAAGCAGTTCCTCAAAGTGTCCAGGGTTTCATTTCTCAATGGTATTTCCCTCTCAGAATCTTCATGGGCGGCTGTTGTCATTCTCTGACTATGCTCAGATAGCTCTTTTGCTATCTGATTCATAGTGTGAGACATGACTGCTTCACAGAAGCTCCTCTCACAGTTCTTGTCATTTAGGCATGGGTGAGCTTTGGAATCTGTCTCCAAATGCCTGGGGGCGGTGAGCCTTGTTGACCTAGCTCTGGGCTCTATCTGTTTCCTTAGGGGAACAAAAAACCACATTGATGGCTCTGTGAACCAGGAGCCATCCTTATGAATGAAGAATCTATTAAAAAGGCTTAACAAAAACTGGGAAGAATGTCCCTCTGCCTTTGTAGAGACCATGTGTACTCAGCAAAAGATCACCCACCTACCCTAAGCATGGAGAATAGTGCATTGCTCCTTCCTCAACAGAAATGATTTATTTTCTCATTCTAAAAGAAGTATCCTTTTCTAGGAAAGCTCTTTAAAGCCCATGTGTCCAAGGTCAGACACTTAACATAGTTGAACACCTAGTTAAAGAATGCCTGCTTGTAAATTTAATGAGAAATTGGAAAAAGAGGGGAGATGGGGCAAACATGAAAGCTCACAGGGCCTGCAGGTAAAAGACAATCTGTTTGAGCTCCAGCCAGTTATTAGCCTTCTCAGCATGCAGAATGTGCTACCAGGCCTTCTGATTTTTCTTGGGATTTCTGAAATCCAGATCCTTAGGTGAAATTTTCCTATTTCAAGATTTTGGGGAATCATTCAATTAAAAGTTAATAAGGGAGCAATGATATATTTGGGGTCTACACACAGCCCACTGACCACTAGATTATGAGCTTTGCCATGCATGCCTATTGAACAAATGATTGAATGAGTGGATGAATACATTTTCTCTCTTTGGTAATCTTGATTGCTTATCTTAACCAAAATGCTGACTAAGTCCTCCTGAACTATTCATATCTTAGGGAGATCTTTCCATTTGTGACTAAAAGTCTTAGGAATTTGCAAAGGAGGTAAATTTATCTGGCAAGCTAAGATTATCTCCTACATGAACATGTTTTTGCTAAGACTTACCCGGCTACTTTGAGTATTTCAACATAGGTTAACCTATTGATTATAGGTCAGCCAATACAAGTCCATTGCTCATTGTAATGCTTAGAGAGAAAGGGCTGCAATAGGGGTTGGTGGTGTCTTGCTGAGGAAAATAGATGGAACATAGTTGGTGCTGAATCCTTAGCAAATTGCCACTTAGGCCAGTGGAGCATGAATAGCTTTGTGACTGTTCCAATAGGTGTCAGCCAAGTGCTACCTGAGCTGTCTTGACATAACTAAAATAGTATGACACAGCTTCCTGTTTTTCCTACAAACTGGAGAAGAGCTATTTCAGATGGAGAAAACATCACCTATTGTATAATAATAGGTAGGCAGTACGTCTGCTTTGAAAAATAGAGAACAGCTGATATTTTTAAAGGTGGCAAACTTAGGCTACTCTTGAATAAAATAGCTTACGTAGCTTCCTTGCAAGATTTCTGCTCTTGTATAGCTGAGAGGTTGACATCCTGTAACAAAACTTTCATTTTAATTACCAGACAGATCTCCGAGCACATTAGCATTTAACCCATGCACCACATTGCTTTTGGAAAACTTTTCCCTCTGGGATTAACATCTTGTAATTCCTAGCTGTCATCTTCCCTGTACTTCACCACAAGGGGAGTGACATTTCTAATGAGCACACTTGCATCATGTCTTATAGGATCTGACTCCAACTCTGACACCACCCACAGGATTCAACACAAAAATCCAAATGGGAAAGATGGCTCTGGGGAGAAGATCTATTTGAGGAATCACTATTTTTTTCCAGTGTCATTTTCCTGTTTTTGACATGAAGAACTATCCATCCCACAGAAATCATAATGAGACCTGTGAATGCCAACCATATCTCCTTGCCATGAGTTACCTCAACTCCACCCATCTTGGCCTGACTGTCAAGTCTCATGGACTCTGGGCTCCACTTACCATCTGACTCTGATTCCCATTTTTCCTACCCCATTAACTCACATATCTTCCATGGGGCTCCCTGACTTGCAGTTTAATTATTTTCTAAATACTACCTGTGCAATTCTCTCTCCACTGCTTCAGAATCTAGCTGATCTGTTTTCTCTCCCTTTTCTTTTGTCTTCAATTTCGGCTGCAAAGCCTGATCTAATGTCTGCCTTCTCAAATCAGTATTCTCTGATCCTACCCTCACTTGATTTCTTTCCTCTGATTTCCTCTCTTATTTATATTCAGATACCTGTTACTCATCAATGATGTTTCTATCATGACACAGGTACTATATCAGATTTTTTGAAAGGAGGCTCTATTTCATAGCCCTTGAGCCCATACAAAGAAAAAAGAAAGGGCACAAAACATGCTGCCCAGTTCACCAAGGAATAAGAGTAAGAAAGAAAAGGGAGAATGTAGAATAAGACAAAAAGAGATATATTTTAGAGACCTCAGGAATAAAAACAACCATATCAACAATAACCTGCTTAAATCTCAAGATTAGTTTTTCAGTTCAAACAGGTATAAGGAAAGATGGATATTGGCAATTATTAGACAAAGCCAAATTAAATGCAACTCTGACATGTTCAGATTCCCTAAGATTTCAAATTTCCACATGAATTTGGCATTTTCAGTAATTCTTTTTCCAGTACACGTATCATTCCATATATTACTTCTTGCTGTCTGTTTGGGTAAAATGGCTTTCAGGGCATCACTTGCAATACTTGGATAGGATATGCAATGGGATTTATGATCCTGTTTTTCTGGGTCAGGAACATTAATATTTGTATTTAATTTAGCTTCTGTCACTAAGGAGCTCTTAGAAAATAAAATACTTTTTATAATTTAAGTTTATTGCACCTACATTCATCTCATTTCATGAAAATGTTATAGGTCAGCAAATTAAATTTCAGTTGTACTTCCCTCATGTTTTTACATTATTTTCAATAATCAATAATTATATTCAAGAGAGATGTATGACTTTTTATTTGATGAAGCAAAGAAATATTCCAAATGTATAGGATAGAAACTTAATTATTGAAACTGACATTTATTAAATTCCTTGCTTGATTAAACATAGTAGTTATCAGTTACACAAAAAGAGAAATAAAAATCAGATATACTTGAAACTGCCCAGAGAGTGGCATTATTAACATTCTTTCTCTTTTGTTTGCTTTTAGACATTATTTTGCCAAAAAAAAATCTGAGAAAAATTTTTCTGATGATAGGTGTGTAAAAGGTTGATAACTGTGGGGTCGCTATAATAATGGATATTTATTCCTGAGTGGCATTGTTCTTAAAGTTAGAACCTTTTTGCCTCCTACTGAGATAATATAGCCCTTTGTGCATTATTGATTTCTGTATGTTTAAAGATTATGCCATAATTCCAGATCCTGCTTTTTGTATATTATATGAAATGAAACTGGGTCCTGAGTTACACATTTCTACAAACTGATGAATTTGTTAAATCTATTTTTTCAGGCTTAATTTATTTATCATCTCTCTTCATAGTTTTATTTATACTGCCTGAATTTAGCATGAAGAAATAGCACTTATTGATCTAGGGTATATGCTTATATGAAGTTACTCCCAAAGTTTAAAACTGATCTCTTACCTTTGAACCAAAATAATTCTAAAATTGAATGAAACAAGTATTAAGGAGGTTGAATGATATCAACATAAAAATACAAAAAAGCAGAATCTAGAAATCCAATAGATCCCAAAATTCACTGTAGCATAACAAACCACCCTAAAACATTGTGGCTGAGACAACAACATTCGCTTGGGAGTCTGGGCAGTCTTGGTGGAGGCTACTTACTTCTGAGCTCTTGGCCTTGGTGAGGACTACTTGAGAGTTAGGTGCTGAATCATCTGAACAGTAACTCACCGCAATGTTTGGTGAAAAGTCTCAAACATCTGAGTATAAGGAAGCTGGAAATTTGGGGACTTCTTATCTCTATATGATCTTTATATGTGGCTTTTCCAGGATAGCAGCTTCAGAATAGCTAGATGTCTTGCATTGAGACTAAGGAATCCCAGGGCCCATATCCTAGGTGGAAATTGTATTAATAGCTCTTTATGACCTACACTTAAAAGCGCCCATTAGCCTCATAATCTCTTTTAAGAAGTCACTGAAATCTGCCATTCACCGGGGAAGAGATTAGACTATACGATTTGATGTGAGAAGTTCAAAGCTTTTGAGACATATTTAAAAATCACACTAATATCTAAATATTTTATCATTGAATATAAAAAAGTATCATTCTTTACTTTAACTAAAGTAAATATAGCAAAGTATATTATTCCAATATTTTCTAGACCCATTAAAGCAATAGCCCTCAAAGTTAAAACTCTATTCAAAACATTCATAATAGTTCTCTAAATCCAAAATTACTTGCAACATTACTATTCAATGTTTTTTGATCAACTGATTCATTTTTTACATTAACACAATTATTTTAGAGGGTATTTGTGTTAGATTTTGTCCTTAGGTAAGTAAGTACAAAAAGAGAATTGGATATATAAGAATCTTATGAAGAAACTTCTAGAACATTATTTTAACCTCCTAATGGAGGGAGACAGAGAAGGTGAAGGGAGACTTCAGACTGTAATGCAGGTCTGATACCTGTGAGAGACGTGGAAGGAAGGAGAATAGGACATGAAGAATCTCATGGCACATCAAGATTCCAAGGAAGGTTTGATCGAGCCAGTCTGAAGTTCTTGGGTCAAAGTCACTCTTTGAAGACTAGTGTTATTTGCAGGAGTGGGTATGCACCTATACCACATACTCTGTCACTGACTGTAAATGGCCTGTGGAAAGTGTGGCGTTGGTATAAAATCAAAGGCAGATCAAGCAATTCAACGGGCCTGTGTGTTAATTATGCTTCTAATTATGCTTTCCCATACCAGGATATTAGAGGGTACATGTATATTGTCCTTACATAAACTTTATATAAATATGGTATAATAAAACAATATTACATACCACTGAAGACTTTAATCATAAAACACCTATCATGAATCAAAAAGATGGATAATTAAGAAAATACAATTTAATAAAATTAGAACTTGACTTCCTGGAAGAGGAATAAAAAGTACTTTCCAGTAGATTTCAAGATGGTGGACTGCAGGAAGGAGGCACATTCCACTTGCTCTGTTGTTTGGAATTGTAATGTCATTACAATTGTAATGTCATTGAAATAACATTACAATGACATTACAATGACTTCATAATGAGGTGAGTTTCTGAAGAAAACCATTATAAGTCAGTATTTGTCAGAAATTCAGAGAAACCCAGTTCTGGTATAATGAATGGAGGATATAAGAAAATATACCAAAACTGACCTTGGCAATGGTACTGCATCACCATAGAGGGACAGGCAACACAAAGGGAAAGAGAAATACAGCAGACAAATAATGACACTCAAACACTTAGCTGATGCAAAGACTATATACTGAGCTAGGATTTAAAATGTGCTCCGTGTTTCTCAACTTCTAAGTGAAGAACTGAGGTGAAGATTCAAGTAGAGGAGTTTATGCTACATCATATTCCTATGGGAACAGAGACTTTTTAGCAAACATTTCCACTGTGTCTCTGTCAGACCTTACTGTGTGACCTAATGTACACCTGGCAAATCATGATCCCAAAATAGTAAAAAAGAATAGTGGAACCAGGGGCATTCAAGACAGAGGTACAGAAGAGAGTCAACCTGCTCTCCTTTTGAGCTCTGTGGCTCAAACAACCAACTGAAATGTATTGATCAGGTGGGTGTGATTACACACAGTGTAGGAAGCTTAGAAATTCATATTTGGTAGTGTGAGGATGTCTACAGGAAATCTGCCATGCACCCAGAGAGGTCTATCACCCTGCCTTATAGGTAGAATTTTTGTAAGATGCTAAAAACCCAGAAGCCCAGGCAAGAGAGACTCAGCCCTACGTGTGCAAGGATTTAATCCCTCTCAGAAAGACACCCTAAACAAAGGTCTGCACTTCTGTTTAGAGCTTGACCCTAGCTACTGGAACCTCCCTAGTAGATTTTACCATCCATTAGGAAAAGTTACAATCTAAGGTTTCCAGACAAAATCTCAGCAGAACTTACTTCCAGTTCAATCCCCCAACTGCCAGTGTAGGCATGCACAGAAGCTGAGAGCCATTTCAACCAGCTACACTTTCAATCCACTCCAGCAGGCAGAGTGGTGTGAAGCACAGAATGAGGTTAGTTGGAATTCACCCTGCCCTTGCTCTCCTTAAGAGATATACGCCCACAGAAGTAAAAGAAAGAAGCACCGCCTGTAATAGGATGCAAATACTCAACTTTAGCTTCTTTGGTGGCAAAATGTTTAATTAAGAACATTTTTTGTTTTGCTTTTTTTGTTATTAATTTTTTAGCTATTTCTCTGGGTATTTGATGATTGGTTCGCATATATTCATATATATGTGGTTCTATTTTTTTCTATTTTATTATTTCTTTTATTAATGTTTTACTATTTTGTTCTGTTTTGCTAAGAGGTAGCAATTTTGTCTTTGCTTTCTTCTTTCTTGGATGTTGGGGTGTTGTTCTGCTCTACTTCTCCAGCTCTTTCATTACTTGCTTCCTACTTCTTCACATCCTCCCTCTTTGGGACCTTCGTGTGCTATCTCACTTCCAATTTCCTCTCCTACCTCTTGAAAATTCCAACTTCCCTTTTGCTTTCATATCTCAACTTTACTCTTAAAAACTATACTTTTAACATCCTTTACGTTTATTCCTTGGGAAATAGAATAAGGTAGACCAAGGGAAACCACACTATCTTAGCAGGTCCCCAAGAATGACTCAAAACAACAGTCAAGGACCTAGGCACCTGCACCTGCTAAAAGAAAAAGTAGGCCTAACTCTTCATCATGTCAGCTTAGGAACCAAATTCCTCAACAAGACTCCCATAGCACAAGAAGTAAAATCAAGAATCAATAAATGGGATAGATTCAGACTAAAAAGCTTCTTCACAGTGAAGGAGACAATCAAGAAAATGAACAGAGAGCCTACAGAATGAGAGCAAATCTGTGCCACCTGTACCTCAGATAGAGCATTAATCTCCAGGATATATAAAGAACTCAAAAAATTTGACACCAAAAATACAAATAACACAATCAATAAATGGGCTAAGGAAATGAGCAGACACTTCACAGAAGAAGAAATTAGAGAAATGCAAATTAAAACTACACTGAGATTTCATCTAACTCCAGTCAGAATGGCAGTTATTAAGAATACAAGTAACAATTAATGTTGGCGAGGATATGGGAAAAAGGTTCAATCACACATTGCTATTAAGACTGCAAATTGGTGCAACCACTCTGGAAAGCAGTATGGAGATTCCTCAGTAAACTTGGAATGGAACCATCATTTGACCCAGTTATCCCATTCCTTGGCTTATACCAGAAGGACTTAAAATCAGCATGTTACAGAAAAGGAAACCCTTGTATACTATTGGAGGGAATATAAATACTACAGCCAATGTAGGAAACAATATGCAGGCTATTCAAACAATTAAAAATTGAACTATCATCCAGCAAACCAACTTTTGTATATAGATCAAAAAAAATAAAACCAATATTGAATATTGACATTCAGTACAGAATATTGAAGAGAGATCTGTTTTCCTCTGTTCTTTGTAGCATTATTCACAACAGCCACAAACTGGGAACACCCTAAATGGCAATTGAAGGATGAATGGGTAAAGATATGTGGTACATATTTATACCAAATACTCTCTATATAAATGCATATGTAAAAGGAAATATTATTGGGCCATAAAAAGAAGGAAATCTTGCCAGTTGGAACAGAGATGGACCTAGAGGATATTGTGCTCAGTATAATAATCTAGGTACAAAAGAAAATACCATATGATCTAATTTACATATGAAATTTAAAAACTTGAATTTAGAGAAGTAGAGAGGAGAGTTGTGGTTGCCAGGTGCTGGGGTAGGGATGTGGAGAGCTGAGGGTCAAAGCATCAAAACTCCCAAATTTAAAATGAGTAAGTTCTTGAGATCTAATGAATGAAATAATGATTTTAGTTAATAATATAATATTGCTTACTTAAAATTGAATAAAGAGCATATTTTAAGTGTCCTCACCACAAACACACACACATGTACACAGGACACATGCATGGGTAGAGGTGGTAACTATGGACAGTCATGAATGTGTGAATAATTTGTTGTAGTAATCATTATACAATGTGTATATATATGGAATCATTGCCCTGTATTCCTTGAACATATTCAACTTTTATCAGTTAGATATTTTTAAGAATTAAAAGAAATTCCTGCAAATCTGAAAAAGAAAAAAAAGGACAAGAGTTTTAAAGAAATACTAAAGAAAATAGAGCACTTTATAGCTAGATAAATATGAACTCACAATCCAAATTTAAAAGCACATGAGAGAGTAAGTATGAAATTCAGGAAGTCTATGTAGCAAAGAGAAAATTCAATTCCTCAGACATTCAGATATTGGGATTTTCAGGTTATTTGAAGATGGAATTTTATTGATATACTTGTATTAGTGAGTTGTTTACAAAAATTAAAATGCATAATTCTACCATGCTGCAACAACATATTTCAAGTGTTGTGGCAATGTTTTATAAATGTCCTAGAAAACAGAAGAATATAAGCATACAGCAGTAAAGTAGAGCATATGAGATTGATTGATATAATTTATTTTCTCCTCCATCATTCCCTATTTTAAAGTATAATTTCAAATCATATTTATTGAGAGATTACTGCATGTCAAATACTATGCTGAAAAGTGGGAGTTGTTGTAGTGATAAAACTTTTGTTTTCATTGGATAAATAAAGAGGCATGTTTGTGAAAATGACTGAAATACAAAATTATAATTTTTTATGACATGGAAATTCACATATGTATGCTATTTAAGAAGATGGTATATTAGCCAGCTTTCTGTTAGTATAATGAAATAACTAAGATAATCAATTTATAAAGAAAGAAGTCCTATTTTGGCTGATAGTTTTGGAAGTTCCAGTTCATTATCACTTGTCCCCTACTTTGTCCTCTGGAAAGGCATCACATCATGGCAAAGGCACTTGATGTAGCAAAACCATTCATCTCACAGAAAATAAAAGCAAAGAGAAAAATGCAGGGTTCCACAATCCCCTTTGAGGGCACACCTTCAGTGACCTAAGGACCTCTTACTAGGGCTCACCGCTTTAAGGTTCCACCACCTCCCAACAAAGTCACCATGGGAACCAAGCTTTTAGGACATTCAATACCCAACCTACAGCTCCAGTTCTGGTTATAGATTTAGCAAGCAATATTTTATCTGGACATCACCCTTAACTACTTTATCTCAAATGAAATTATTTTCTAACTTCATGATATACAAAGATTTTTAGCATGACTACTGTGAAAAATAATTAAAAACATAGGTTATAACACTTTTAACATTTTAAGGCATATTTTATCCTTAATTTTAATTAAATGAGCAGTAACTTAATTTATTTACTAACTAAAAATAATATGTATAAATAATATAACTTCAAAGCAGTCAAAAGATTATATGGAAATAAACAAAGGTTCATTCATATCCGAAATACCTAGATTGGTATTTCATAACACTGATAACATTTTCTTGTAGCCACTCAAGAAATTTTCTCTGTGCCTAAAATATAGATGATATGCCGACAAATCTAAAGCATGCTGTATACTTCAGTCTATAAATATATATATATGTATATATATTTTCAATTTTTAACATATATCTTAGTGATAGTTCTGTACTAGCACATGTGTATTTGTATATATATAGAATATCTATTTTACATTTTACTATAAAAATACATACTTAACTACTAGTAGTCATATGTTGTTTTTCTTTTTCTTTTCTACTATTTTCATATAACCTTACATGCAATATATTTATATAGCTGCTTCAAAATCTTTAAGTGTATTTTCTGGGACTCTTCATTTTATTTTAGCCTCATTACCTAGTGTTTGTTCTTGAGCCAGTATAAGCAAATTATTGGTCAAATGTTGCCATATGCACACTTATGTAGTTAAAGTACTGCTTTATATTAATGGATATGTTGTGGCTTAGAGGTTGGCACCATAGTAATCCAAGTTCTTGATATTTTGTCCCATGTTCATCCAAGGAGCTGATAGCACAGGTGATCTCTCTTGAATATATCCTAGGACATGGACACAGTTTTCCAGAATGTCAAGTGATTTTATTCTTAAGTCTGGCATCATCAAAGTCACCTTGATGGAGGATGCAAGAAATAAGAAATAGGTAGAAAGGAGACATTAAAACAGGCAAGAGAACAGATTTTAATGCAGAAGTTCTGAATACCATTCTAGGCCTGTCTCCCTTTCAGGCCTATTTACTTCCAAATTCCTGGGAAATCTGTAAATCTACCTGTGCACTATTAATTAACCACCCCGTATACAGATTAAACAAAGAGGGATATGATATCTCGAGGAACCTATAATTTAGGGGACTTCCCAGAGCTATTTATCAATCACATAATGAAGACCACATCACCATGAGGATCCTGAGATTGACCAGATCCCCAGAAACTGGCTTGAGGTCACCAGACTGATCTTACTACGTACCTTCCCATACCCACCACTTACCAAGTTCTTTTATAAGAAGCACTGGGATGCTTGCTTTGGCAGCATGTACGATACAATTGGAACAATACATAGATTGCACTGTACAAGGATGCAAATTCAGTAAGTGTTCCAAATTTTGAAATAAATAAACAAACAAATAAATAACTAAATACAAAGTGCCAAAACCTCATTTCCCACTTTTTTTTTTTTGGTACTGGGGATTGAACTTAGGGGTACTTGACTACTGAGCCACATCCCATCCCTATTTTGTGTTTTATGTAGAAACAGGGTCTCACTGAGTTGCTTAGTGCCTCACCATTGCTGAGGCTGGCTTTGAATTTGTGATTCTCCTGTCTCAGACTCCCTAAGTGCTAGGATTACAGGCTTGAGCCACCGCGCCCGGCTTCATCTCCCACTCTTGAGATGTTCTTCCTTCCCTTTTGGATGTATATTCCTATATTTCTTGTTTTACTCCCAAAGGCATTTCTTTCTTGAGATAACCTGCATTTTCCCTTTGTGTATCCTCTTTCCTCAATAAGCCCTTGTCTATGGCATTGGCACATGGTGAAATTCTTTTCCATCACATATGTCAATAACCGTGCTTGTCCTGAGTCACATGCCTGCTTCTCTCCAGGAACTCTGCAGACTGCTCTTCAGAGTCACTTCTCTCATGACAACCTCTGATCACACTAGTCTATTTTGGGGTTAGTGTTTACTCAGAGGTTGTGACTAAGCCCCTTGTGCCAGGGAAATTTCCGCTCCCTGTGGACAGGTCACTGTAGGATTTGGGAAATGCTTTCATGTTTCCTCTGTGTTCCTCTCTTGCTAATCCTGAGTAGATGTGCCCTAGTGTTAGAGGACAGCCATTCTGACTCCCTCAGAGTTAACTATGATCTTAGGAGGGCTCTTCTTGGCTTCAACTTTCCCTGGTTTTCCAAACGTCTGCAGCCGTAGCATTTCCTTTGTATCATGGAGCTACCGGTATCCATACTCATATTAAATGTATGAGAGTATCAAATTCCCATTGAGAGTATCAAGCTCCCCATTGTTTTCCATTGTTAGACATGGATTTCTCCATGATCTATTGCAAGCAAAGTCAGTCCAGAAACAGACTGAATTTGTCCCACTCTGCCCCCGGCACCCCCGTGAAATTAGGAAAATGGAGATGCTGGTCTCAGGAAGTCTCGACATGATGAGGATGCTCTAGGGACTCAGAGGAGGTAAACTTGAAATCCCTTTGGGCTATAAGAAAGCAAAACTTGTGAAATTCCTATCTTTTGTCCTAGTGTACCCCTCCTCCCTTTCAAAGCTTTCCTCTTCCCAGAACTTCTCTGAGATAGAATTTTTGAAACAATTAAGTTTCTTCTATCTTGCTCAAAGGTGGCTTTGCATAAAACCTATTTCCTACTGTAAGACGAACGACCAGATGGAGGTGAAACAGGACCAACACAGGCTTTTATTCTAGGAAATACGCTCCCGGACCAGTTTCCCGGCCAGTCACCAGGCTTGAACAGGTTGGGAAAATGGCGCTGTGCCTCGTGTTACACAGGGTTATATAGCCTCTCCCCATCCGGAAAAGGCAGGCTTGAGGCCAGGAAGAGGTGTTGACTTAGAGTCCAGTGTCTTCTGAGATTGGTTTGGTGCAGCAGGTGATGTCAGACCCCTTCCGGTATGAGCCGAGAGCTGTACTGTAAGTTCGCTTCTTCTTCCGTACAGATCATTGGGGGCCACCATTTTGGTGTGCTTGACGCATGTGTGCTGCGCTCGTCGCATGTGTGCTACGTTTGTCGCGCGCGACAGTGAGTGGGCTGGCTCCTGGTGTTGTGTTGGTGCAGTGCCGCGGCGCGTAGGGTCTGGTTTTCTGTGTCTGCCTCCGACCTAACATTCAGGCCTTTGATGGTATAGGGCAGTAGATTCGGTCTGACTGCTTCGTGCGTGATTGGGGGC
>PVHX01014504.1:0-50210 GCA_004024805.1 Geosciurus inauris | reverse complement strand
CGCAGCAGAAATAGAAAGGAGTGCGGAAGTGCTCGAGCAAGTGAAGGAAGAGCTGTCTATGAAATCTGAGAAAGGAGAGAGCTCCAATGAAGACTCAGATTCTGAGTTAGAGGAGTTAGTAAAAGGGTTGGACTCTATAAAAGTGAAGGTAGAGCCCTCGGCCCCGGGACCACCTCGGCCGCCTCCTTATGCTCCAACTAAGGGCCGGACTCTATGCCCGAAGGCCTGGAGTGAATATAGGGCCCACTGTGAGTCACTGCCACAATGTTTTCCAGTTCTTCAGAATCAGCAAGGTGTCCATGTTCATGAGCCCCTCGATTTTAAGGTAATTCAAAGATTGGCCGAGGGGGTAAAAGCATATGGTACCAGTGCTGCTTTTGTCATTGCACAGTTGGAATCCCTCCATAGATACTGCATGACCCTGCGGATTGGCAGGGGTTAGCAAGAGCCAGTTTGTCCCCTGGCCAATATTAGACCAGGGGCGATTTGTGAACCAACAAACAAATTATCCTCAGCTCAAGTATTTCCCCGATTATTTACTACCAATGAGACTCTACAATTACCCTATCTTCCCTATGGTGGCATGATTTCCTTGGTAGACGAACAGCTCAATGTTTCGTTACCAGGCATTTTGTGTTTTCACATTATAAAAATTATCTTAGAAAAGAGCTCATGCGTTTCCCTTTATAATCAGACAGGGGCTTGGTTTGATCCTCCTCCCACGAGTAGTCCTCTTGCTAATGCTACCTGGATTACCGGACTGTGGCCTGCCTTTCAGAGCAAGGGAAAGACAGTCTCCCGCCACAGCCTCGTTGGGCCCCATATTGCAGAGGGCGTAGAGAGTCATTGCCCCCTTGGACGGGTTGCCAGTCTAGAAAAGAACGGATGGGCTGTCAAGAAGTACTTCACCTTTTCTCCCTATATCGGGACAATATTTAACTCTACTTTGCTGGATATAATTATACATACCAAAATCCCACTCAGGCCAGTGCTACAAATCCTTTTGCCATATGGATGGTATGTGGAATGAATGGCAGCTGCACTGATGCTGCTCCCCTGTCCATGCTATTGGGGGGAACCATAGGAAATGCCACCTTAAGTTGGAATAATTCAATATCATTTGAATCTTCTGTCAAAATGAATGTCAGCGGTCAGAATGTGTCTTATGGTCCTACTCCTGTGTGTGTTTGGCCCCCTTTTGTGTTTCTTGTACATAATGGAACCTTTAACGGAACTTTGTTACAATGTACCAATCAGACATGTTTCTATGCTACTTGCTGGAATGTCAGTGATTTTTCCATGGCTGTTGTGATGTGCATGCCTAGATATGTTCCCTGGCCCGTGGAGGCACCTTCAGCCATGATTTTGTTTCGCAATAAAAGGGATTTTGGCATAACAGCAGCCATTGTTGTGGCCATTGCTGCTTCAACTGCCGCTGCAGCTACTGCTGCTATTGCTCTATCTACCACTGTGACAGCTGCCGCAACCCTGAATAATCTTTCAGCCGGAGTGGCCGAGGCCCTTGGTACGCAAAGTGCTATTAATAGCCAACTTAGGGGAGGGATTATGCTCTTAAATCAACGAGTAGACCTAGGGCAGGAGCAAGTTGATATCCTGATAGAGCTGGCTCAGCTAGGACGTCAGTGGAAGTATAGTGGATTATGTGTCACCTCAGTTCCTTATGAAAACCTTACTAGGGCTGTAAATTTATCCAAGCAATTGTCCAGTTATCTTACAGGAAATTGGTCCAGTGCTTTCGATGGATTGATGAAGGACCTTCGTTTGGCCATTATTCATGTGAACTCCACCAGAGTGGATGCCTCCCTCGCCTCTGGGCTGTCTGATTGGATCCAGAAGGCGATGTCTCATCTGCAGGAATGGGCGGACATTGGGGCTTTGGGGTTATGCCTCGTCCTAGTCAGTTGCCTAGCGCTCTGGTGCATCTGTAGGCTGCGTGTCCATCAAAGACAATCACGGGCAATGATTATACAAGCCTTTGCAGCAGTGGAGGCAGGACAATCTCCTCAGGTGTGGCTTGGTATGCTAGAGAAGTAGTCAATGACGGGTAAGATCCCTTGGGCGTGCTACCAACCTAAGACAGGGCGCAGATCAAAGATATTTGTGATCTGATGACGGGTAAGGAGCACTGCTTGCCAGGGATAACCCAAGACAGGCATTCTCTCTGCCACATGCTTCTGTAAATAATAAAGAAGGGGGAAATGTGGAGAGCGGGTGCGGCAGCCGCCCCAAGATGGCACCCGGGACGCTTGCCAAGTCGCATGACTTGCACTTGATTTCCTGTTTTTCTCCCCTGGAGCACCACACCCTTGGTGTGCTTGTGCGCATGTCTGTGATGTCTGAAATGGTGTGACTTTGTAGTAGCCTATTAGGAGTGACGTCGTGGCAGAATCTGATAGGGTGAGGCATCTCTATATATGTGGGTTGAAGAGCTGGGGAGGGGAGAGAGAGAGAAGAAAAAGAAGAGAGAGAGAAAGAAAAGAAGAAAAAACAAAACTTCGGAATGTTAAGGGATCCTGAATAAACTGCTTCAAGAAGAGCTCTGTGTGTCGTTGCCTTCTTCCGCGGGTCGGAGTGGACATCGACAGATAGGACTTGATGAACAAAGTTCTGGAAAGTCTAAGGCCTGAATGGGGCTGGGAGTGTGGCTCAGAGGTTGAGTGCTTGCCTCATCCACAAGAGACAGACTAAATTAGAGATATATGGGGTATATATATAAGTGGATTTTCAGCTGTGTGTCATCTCTGGTGAAGGCAATGAAACTTCCCATTCCATCAGAGCCCTGATGTTTTGGTTTTTAAGGAAGAGCACAGTGCCTAGCATGACACTTGACATAAAACGTCAAGGTAAAATAAAATTTTGAAAAAGGATACTTGAAGAATACTTGTAACATCAAGAAAAATCTGCCCCTCCAAAAGGCTTTGCTGAGTTGATCCCTAGAAATCCTTTTCCTATTACAAAAATCACACTATAATAATTATAAAGACCTAAGTGTTAAAATCCTGTGACTTGAGACATCTTGGTGACACCTCATTTTGTCAGTCGGCCAACAGTATTCAACAAATACTTTATGTCAAGCCTTGGGGACACAATAATGATCAACAAAGATAAGCCCTAACGTTCCTAAGATTATCTCTTGATGTGTGGGTGTGTGGAAATTATTACTGAGGATGAGTTGCAGAAAATAATACAATGTCATAAGAGTTACTAGATATTATAAGATTTTATCTGGGGAAATCCATTGGCAAGAGCATGTCTGTGTGTATGTGGCATGCAGCTATTTAATACAAATCTTATATAAACAATAGTGGATTTGTGGTTAAACACAAATCTTTTTTTTTTTTTTTTTTGGTACTGGAGATTGAATTCAGGGGCACTTGACCACTGAGCCACATCCGCAGCCCTATTTTGTGTTTTATGTAGAGACAGGGTCTCACTGAGTTGCTTAGCACCTCACCATTGCTGAGGCTGGCTTTGAACTTGTGATTCTCCTGTCTCAGCCTCCCTAAGTGCTGAGATTACAGGCTTGCGCCACTGCGCCTGGCTCCACAAATCTTAATACATGGTTATAAATTGAATGCGTAGTTTATCTCCATGCCTTCCTGAATTTTCAGGAAAATGAAAGTAAAATTGTTAAAAGTTACTTATCCTAAGGAAGCAAAGAGAAATAGAAAAATTGAAAAAGATGATTAGAAATCTAAAAAAAAGTAAGATAAACATTTAATCCTTATCAGAATCAGCAAGGAATCAAGTTAAGTCAGACAGTAGAAAACTAGAAACCTCAGAAATATTGGAAGTTAGAAATAGGCTGAAAACAGGTTTTCTTAGATTTTGAGGATCAGCCAGGCCCCACTCTTATCCCTATGTCTGCCAATGGTCTCAGTAGCAATAAAGTAGCTAATTCTAGGCAAAAATTAACAGAAGGGTGCCAATACTGAACCCGGTTAAGAATAAGATTTGGTTATTATATTAGAAACAGAAAGGGAAAGACAAAGTCTAGATACAGAATGCCAAGAACTGCAGCCTCTTTCCTCGTCACTCTACGTACCACCACTTTTTGACAACCACACAGGTGACTGGGGCCACATTTACTATTGGGACTTTTATTTTCAGGTGTGATCCTGGCTGAATCACTATACTTTCAAGTCCAAGGTTTCACATTTCCTGCCGATAAAGCTTGAGCATCTAAGAACCTTTTCACTATTTTACAATATCTAATGAAGGCTCAGATCACCATACTATTTTAGCAATATTTTCAACATGAATGAGAATAACAAAACAGCCAATGACTGAGAACAGCAACTTGGGACAAACAGTGAAGGGATCAGGAGAATAAATAAAACAAACTCTAATATACTTCAGAGACAAGAGATAATGTTACTTCCATAAATAATGGACATGATGTCATGAAAAGAAACTGTCAGAGAACATGATGCTTTGGAAGAGCAGAGAAAGCTGATCATACTCTAGTAATCAAAAATAAAAATTGTTGGGAGTGATGAAGAATCATTGCTTTGAACTGATCCCTGGACAGAGGTGACACTACTTTTGGGAATTTCTCAGTGGGAAGCTGCCTATTGAAAACTGCTCAGTTGATGGTGACTCCTGTTAAAAGGGAGAATTCTGAGCTTGCCATAGAATTATTCAGCTCAGACCTTTGAGCTCAAATGCCAGCTCTCACAAATAGAGGATTCAGAGCATAGCAAGCTAACTGCAATATTTTACCAGTGCTGTAAACTTCAAGCCTGCCTGCTTAGTAGAAACTGAACAATGGGCCTTCCTGGGTGCCACAGGAAGCCCCAAGCATTGCAACAGTGAAATAGCTACAAGAATGTTCATAGCCCTGTAACTTTCAGGTGCACAAAAAACAATGCCTCTGTAGTCCTTAACTTCTTCATTATGAAATCCTATATAAATAAGTTTGGTGGGCCAGCTTTTCAGTCATTGATTCTCCATCAGAGTGCAGTGTTCCACCTGATCCCAGATTTCCCTGAATATCTGTGTGTGTGTACACAGATATGAATATGTGTGTGTGTGTGTGTGTGTTTCCTTAATCCTCCACTGCCCCTCGCTGGTTTCTTGGATTCAGCTGTGCTGATTGTGGCAAAAAGTTATATTGAATTTTGAAGAAGGTACATTAGATTGTAGAAGACAGGAAAGTGACTTTCAAAATCTTCAAGAAAGACATTTGCCAATGAAATTATATGCTTAATGTCTTGATTAATGTGAACATATAATATAGGCATTTTTAAACATGTACAATGTCAAAAATTCACATTCTAGGCACTCTTTTTAAGAAGTTCTTGGAAAGTAACTTTAAGCAAGCAATGGTCATTTCAGGAGAGAGCTGGAGGAATGTATAGAATGACTTGTTCAAGCAAATGGTACAAAGAACAGCAAATTCAGGAGGGCAGAGGAACCTAAATGACAAATATAAAAAAAGAGAGAGAGAGAGAAATAAATAAATAGATTCCCAGATATATGAAAAAGAGGTTTTACCTAATTGTTGGTGAGTTTTGCTTAGGAAGAAAAAGTAATGGGTGCATATACAACTGTACAAATCTAAATACCTAATTGCTGGTAACAAGTAAAACAAATGGAAGTGCAATTTTAGTATATATTTTTTCTCTGTGATTACCAATAATGCTGCTTGTGTTATAAATTCACTGAGAAGATCAAACCAAAAACTCTAGGGTTAATGTGTGTGTTGACAGCATGTTCTGTTTTTAGGTGGGTGCTCATAGTGTTACGTGACAGCTCAATCATGCTTCACAAGGAAAACAAAACTCAAAAATCAAGGAAGAGCAGAGGAAGAATGATGCTGTGAATATGTGGGTAGGTAACTAAAGAAATAGCTAAAATGTTTAAGATGGTTGCTTCTGGGAATGGTTTCTTGGTTATAATTTGGAATTTCTATTATCATCCCAGCAATATTATATATATATTTAAATGATGTAAATGTATTGCTTTGATAAAAGTGATTTAAAAATAGTATTAAATATTTTAGAACTGGCTATACCAAACTTTCATTTTCATAAATGTTATTCTAGTAGAAAATATCAAATGACTACTGGTTTCTTTGGGAAAGAGTTTAAGGTTAAAATTTAATGTTTTGATATAAATGTTATTTTTTTCTAGAAAAATTTCCAGGAATTAGTAGGTTTGATTAAGTTTTCATCTTATGTGTTTTCAGAACATCCTAAATATTTTTTGTCATACGCATGCAATTGTGACTAGCTAATTGTCTTTCTGCTACTAGACTATGAATTTCTACAAAAGTGGGAACATTGTGTGTGTTATGTTAATCTGCATATGCCATTACCTAACTAGCAGCTGCTCTAGAGTTGGCCCTCAATATTTATTTGTTTGATTAATGTTGAATGAATAAAATGTTTCTAATAGAAACATTTTACCTAGTTTTTATCTAGTTTTACCTAGTTGAAGTGATAAAAAATTATAAACTCCATCATTACATCTTGTAATTATATAATTAACTTCTTATTCTTTATTTAATCTCCTGAATTGTGAGCTATTTTATCTAATGTATGTATTGAGTTTCTTAACACATTTTAGGCATAATGATGAACCGATGGCCATCTTAAAACTTACACCATAGTCCTGGTTTTATTAGCTTTTATTAAGCAACATGGACTTAGGAAAAAGAAATGTAATAATATTTCTTTGAAAAGGGCAAAAAAGTATTCATTACTGTTTGATTAATTTTCTAATCAGTATTTATTTACAGTTTCTTCCAAGTTACACTAGAACATAGCAAATAAAAAACAAATTACTAGGCCTAGCAATATTTAAAATATGAATGTCACTTTCCAAATTCATTATTTTCCTTTCCTCAAGGCAATAGACAGCTTAGCTTTCATGGCAAGAAAAATAGTTCCTCTGTGGTCATTTCTATGCATTAAAAGATTTTGAAATCTGAAACATTATTCCAGTTTGATACAAGAAATGCTGAAGGCAAACAGACTATTTTCATTATACTCTCTCTACAACTCAGTGTCTTTTACTATACTATTCTAATGTCTGTTAGTATCTTTGGTAATAGCGGAATCTTTCCACTTTTAAATGTTGTTTATTTCATTAATCTACTCTGTGACAGACTTTCACTTTTGAAAATTGTATCAACATCTTCCCCTGAAGGAAGGTGATCTGAGAAATAAAAGTAAGCTCTATTTTTTCCATAACTGAATCCCCTTAGACACCCTGCCGGGTGTGCCCTGCAAATGAATTCAAAGACAGTTTAGTGTAGAAGTTTTCTGAATAATTGTTAAATGTCTCTAATTCATTTAAGTACACTAATGTCTCTAATTCATTTAAGTACACTAAAACTGATCTCTAAAAGTTATATTTTTAATAAAAAGCTATGCCAAATATTATGACTTTGATAAATAGAAATAACATTTATCCAAATAATATGAACAAATCTTGAAATTACTGATTTTCCATAAAACTTTATTTGAATTTAGGCCTTGTTTATTGTTATTTTATTACATAAACTTAAAGGTATGACAAGATTAAGTCTTAAGTTCTGACTTCCACCAAACTGAGATTCTAGGATCTACAAATGTAATCTCTCTCAAATTTAAGTCAATGCATTCCATCAAATTTCACAATTAGCCTATGAAATAATTCTCTAATTTTTCCCCCATTTTATTGAATTTTTGAAAGATTGAGGACTTTCTCCAAAGCCCCACAGCCATTACATGTGAAGTTGAGAATCTAGTAAGTTTAACTTCAGTGTGTAAATTCTAAATCTTTATGTTATGCAATGTACAATATTATAAGAATGTAAAATAAGTAGTGCTAGTGAAATTTCACATCCTTTTAGCTTAGATATTATCCAATGTATTTCCTATATTTGCAAATTCAGCTTATAAGAAAATAATGTTATTAGAAAGCACTGCTACAAAATACATGTGCTTAAGTTGGCCTTTGACTTGCTACTGAATAGATAAGTGATCATGCAAAACTTCAGTGTTTAGTTTTTGTCAGTGACCCTTCAACAGACAGCCACTGTGCTCCAGAGACTTCTATATATATTCCAGGAATCTCCAACTTCTATGGAAAACACTTTCTCATGTAAATACAAAATCAAATTATTTAGTTTTGTCTTATAACATATATATATATATACATATATATATACACATATACATTCATTAGTGAAAAAAAGGAACATTAGACAATCTATAATAATGGCACAAATTGAGTAGGATCAGAAAAAATTCAAAAAATCTTTCTGAATGTAATAGCTTTTACACAGGAATTAATACATGTTTGTATGTATATGCACTGAAAAAATAATGGTTGTACAACATGACTGTACTCAAATGTCCTGGATTGTACATTTTAAAATGGTTAATTTTGTTATGCAAATTTGATCACTAACATAATTTTTTGTATATATTATGGTCTTTTTTTGTATGTTGAAGAGAGTTCTTAGAGTATGGGAAATTATTTCCATTGACTTTAAGTACTTTAAAATTTTGTACATGCTATGTACCAGTAAAGAAAGAAAAGCTTACGTATTAAGAATAAAAAATAAAAATCACTCAAGTTCTTACCATCCATACATATTTAATTTTGTAATTCAGAGCATTTTCCTTAAACTTTTCTTCCATGCACTGATATATTTTTACATAATTGAAATTGTGCTGTTTGTAGGTCTGTGTCTTCTTTTATACTTTTGCACTACATTTTCAGCAGTTTCCCAATCAATATTGTTCTTTAATACATCCTTAGATTTATCCTCTAATCTCTAGCTGGACAATATTTGTTTTGCTCACATTATATTTTACATAATATCCACAATTGTGATAATACAAAAACATCACTATGAATCAAAACATCACATTGTACAGACATTATGTGTCAAAAAATTTAATGGAAAATATTAAACTTTTGAAATATTTTTACTTTTTATTTAATTCAAAGAAAAAAATGAATAATGTAAAGAACATGACTTTTCCTTTATGAAACTGAGGTTCAGAAAGTAAGAACTAATTTCCATTTCCACTAATTAGCAGCAATTTTCTATCAACACAAATAACATTTGAATATCATCAGATTTCTAAAATCATTAATTTTAATTATAAAACAAAAAAATTCCCTGATAGTTTCCATGTTCAGATATGACTTTCGATTCATTCAATAAATATTTAATGAGCATCTAAAGTTTGTTAATTTGATATTCACATATTTTATTTTTTTCTTCTATTTATTTTTCAAGATTTTACACTTTTCTTATATTTGTATGCTTTTATTTCTCCTGTATGATAACTAATTTACCTTACTTATCACTTTCTTCTATTGGGTTTCCATAACCCATGACTTTGAATGATTTATAAGTACATGCTGGTAATTTTATAATTTTCTTATTTATTGTGGATATATTATATTTAGAAATTTGCCTTTAAATTTTATGTGATTTTTTAAAAAAATTCAAATTTTTAATCCTGTTCAAAGTCAAATTTAATCTTTGTGAATATTTCACCACTCTTGTAATTTGAAAATAATTCACAATATTAACATTGTTTGGTTAAATATGAACCTGTATAATTTGATTTATTTTAGGTTCATTCTGACTGGTTTTACTTGGTACGTTGTATCAGAGATTTTTTTATTAACAAAGTTCCAAGTTTTTTGCTTTTCTTTTTCCATCCAAGATGCATTATGTATATAAAATAATAATCCACATGTCTATATATCTACATTTACCTGTGGTTATGCTGTAGCCTTACATGTGCTTATATTTTATCTATCTTTGGATAAAATCATCTGCATGAACGTTAGTATATTTCACTATATCCATAGAATTTATAAATGTTCAGCACCACCCAAATTTTCTAATTTTTATATAGGTTCTCATTTTCTACACATTCATGTACACATTGCCTTTCTCAAGTAATTATCAACTTAAGGCAAGATTCTGATATACATATATCTTGAATACTCTTGCCTGCTATAGTTGTATCCAATAATTTTACTCAATACACATTTATTGTCAAATAATACATGAGAATACCTACCTCTTCAATGACAATGAATGGATAGATACATAGATCCTAAAAGTGAGTATCCTTTTCAATAATGTTATGAAGTCTTTTGTTACTATTAATCTGTTTCCCCAAACACTGGGAACAGATATTGATGATTTAATTGAAGTTAGTGCTGTTATTTTCTTTTAGTACATTGTGCATAAGCCATTTCTTTTCCCTCCCTTCCTTCCTTCCTTCCTTCCTTCCTTCTTTCCTTCCTTCCTTCCTTCCTTCCTTCCTTCCTTCCTTCCTTCCTTCCTTCCTTCCTTCTTTCCTTCCTTCCTTCCTTCCTTCCTTTTTCTTTCTGGTACTGGGGATTGAATCCAGATGTCCTCTACCACTGAAATCTAATTGACTTATTATTATTATTAATTGCTTTAGGTGGGTAATGCAATGACTTCAGCTTTTTTCAGAACACATATCCAGAGACAATAAATCACAAGTCTAAAATAACTTACTTTTTACTCATTTTTATGTTTACATTTAAACTTTTAGTATTAAGAAGCAGTTGAGGATACAGTCACCTCCATTTGGAATTTGAATGTCTATTGTAGTTTATGATCATTACAATGAAAGTACCCATCCTCCTAAAAGCAGTCATTTAATGTTTTATTTAATTATTCTATTTTATTCAATTATATGGGGATAAAATATCATGTTCCTAAAAATGTTAGTTCTGACAATGTTTTTGAAAGTTGGTTTCTGCCACCAAAGGTAACTAAATTGCTTCCCATTGACTTTTAATAATCTACACAGGTCAACCCCTACAGAAATCTTCTTAAGTCACAAACCTTGGATTTATGAAGTAAAATAATGTCAGACCTCTTGAGAGTGTCATGGCCAGGTCCTTTTAATGTTTTTCTTCAAAAGGTAAAAAATATATTTTTTTCCTTTTTTATTTCTATATTATACTTTGAAGAAAATATAAAATATCTTTACAGTACACAAGTATATAATATTTGTCAAAAGTAAAGGGATTGCATGGTAGAACAGGTTGATAGAAAATAACTTAAAATAGGAATTAGCCTGTAACCCCAGCTACCCAGGGGCTGAGACAGGAGAATCACTTGAGCCTACAAGTTTCAGCAATATAGAGAGACCCCTCATCTCTCAAAAAACAAAGCAAAACAAAATGAAAGGCATCAGCACTAGGGTGTGATTTTGTTTATCCAGGTATTAATTGAAAACTATTAGAAACCATAAAAACAACTTTCTGTCTATATATTTGACATTTAATAGAATGAATAGATAATGTAGAGAAAGCAGACCTTTTAAAGTCTGTTTTTCAATTATGTAATTCAGTACTTACTGAAGAATAAAATACACACATATATGTTAGAATAATATTTTTAAAAATTTGCATAAATGAACGAAAGATTGAATGAAGTAAGAACTGGTTTGTCATGTTTTAGATATAATACATTTTTGGTGCAGTTTCTATTTTTTATTTACCAGATTTAGTTACTTGTTCCCCTAAGTTATTTCTTCCTAATTTTCTTTAGTGAAAAATATTTGAATTTGTACTACTAATAGATTTTTTTTATAAAGTTGGAATATTATATACTGAGTTGAATTAGTGACTAAAATACCAGGCTCAATTTTCTTAGAAATACATCTTTTTCTCATCCCTCTATTTTCACATATTTTTTGTGAAACTTGTCTGAACACCTTTCTCAGTAGTAGATAATGTTGGTGGTGGTAAAGATCTTTACAAAATGCATGTTTAAAGCCAAAAACAGCAGTGATGTTATAGAGTCACTACATCTTTTTCATCAAACCTCACTAATGTCTTCCTATTTCTCTGTATTAAAGTCCCTATCATACCATTCCTGCTCTCTAGGTCCAACTCACTAATGATAATTCAACTCATTTCCATTTTTTTCTCAGATATGTACTTCCAATTCTGGAAAAGCTAAGCTCCTCAGTTACCTGTTTACCTTGTTTGATTCTTGTTACAAGTTTGGGCATTGAGTCAGAAGTATTTATCCTAATTCTCATTCTGAGTAAGAGGCTGGAAAAGCTTCCAATTCTGGAAAAGCTAAGCTCCTCAGTTACCTGTTTACCTTGTTTGATTCTTGTTACAAGTTTGGGCATTGAGTCAGAAGTATTTATCCTAATTCTCATTCTGAGTAAGAGGCTGTGTTTCATCTCCTTGTCAGCAAATTGGAGAATATAAATTCTAGTTGATTTAGTCAGCATTTTCACTGCTGTGACTAAATGACCTGAATGGAACAACTGTAGTGGAGGGATAGTTTATTTGAGGGCTTAAGGTCTTAGTCCATATAAGGTCAGCTCCATTCCCCAGTGCTCAAGATGATGCAGGACATCATGATAGAAGAGTGTGGTAGAGAGAGGCAGGTAACATAATGATCAGAAAGCAGAGAGAGGGAGAGAGACTCCACTTGCAAAATATATGCCCCAAAGCCACACCCTTAATGTCCCATCTCCTTTAGCCACACCCTACCAGCCTTCAGTTACCACTAAATGAATCCTTATCAGGCTCTTACAACCCAATCATTTCTTCTCTAAACCTTCTTGCATTGTCTCACATGTGAGCTTTTGGGGGACACCTCACATTCAAACCATAACACTAGGTACAGGATTTTGTGAGGAATGAATGACATAAAATGATAAAAGATTTGGCTCTGTGTGGAGGGTAGTGTAAATGCTCAGTGAAGGTACAAATCATCTTCATCATTGTCACCATCCTGTTCTCAGAAATGTGCTTATCTTGTTTCTTATTCTGAAATAACTTTTCCTATTTTCTTCAACATAAAATTACATAAATTCATGATGTTTACCATCAGCACCCTGGTCTTCATTGGAGTAAACCAGTTCTTATAATTATTCCTTTCCTTTGTGCTTCTCTCTCTCCCTTGCACTGTCCACACTGTCATTTTACATCCGTTTTCATGCTGCCAAATTATTTTTCCAACAACAATGAAGGTTTTGAATAAATTGTAATTATTTTTCTCTCACAGATTGAGATGCAATACTAAATAGATATTTAATGATTGAGAGACTATGAAATTTTTCTAAAAATTAAGATTAAAAACCATGAGTGTTTAATTCATTATTATAGTCAATAGTCACCTAATATAAAAATTTGTATTGTTTATTAACTTTGTTTCTAGACTTTCAAGGAAGAAAACACAAATACATTTTGAGTAGATTGCGTGAGAATTTGTCTCATAACTATCATTCACAGCCAATTTTCCAATTTGCCCTCTGAATCAGAGTTTTGTTTAGTTACTGTAAAGATATAAGGCATATCAAATCCTTGACATGCTGATTTTCATTGTATATTGAGAAATGTTTGGTCTATATGTGCCCTCTAAATATATTGATATTTAATTTATTAACTATAGGGCTATAATTTCCTCAACCATATCTCCTAAATGATGTATCATTTAAAACAATTTTGCTTCAGTGAAACAAGTTAATGTACATTAATACAAATTTTCAACAAGAAATGATTCTAGATAATATGGTCACTGTCATTCTTGTTACTACTTATTCCAACTGTGAAGATGTCAAATTTTTCTGACTTGGATCACTAGTTGTTGCAATCTTTCACTTTGAGAGAGAATCATGGAAAAACAGCAAACTAGAAGTAGAAAATAATAGGGTATATATGGGAAATTTTGAGTTTGACATGTATCTTTATATTTGGAACAACCAAATGGCAATATAACTTCACATGTGTACCATTTATGATAAAATTATAAAGACATTTAATAAAAAGTGGACTTTAAAACTTTTTTTCTAAATTGAGGAAAAGTACAGTTGAAATTTTGAATAGAATTACAAACAGAATTTGTAAAGATCTAACCTACTATTTATGTGATATGATAATAATTTTATTATGTTTGGAATATCAGTGTGTTTGGTAATAAAGAATAATGACCCAGGAAATGGTAGATTCAGACTATGTTGTAATGTCATTGAGCTATGTTAAGATTTTAGGATATAAACAATTTAATTATTTATTCAATGGATGTTTAGAGAGGGAACCAACTGTGTAACACATATTGTCCTACAGTTTGGAAAAACAATAAAAGCATAAACATTAATATGTTGAATCATGTAAAGTTGCTGAAGTTTTGTTTTGATCAAAAGTGAAATATCAGCAATTTCATATGATTCAATCTAGAAACAAGGAAACAGTAAAGTATTCAAAGCACAAATGTGACAAAGTAAGGTACTGAAACAACTTTAATTTACAGGGTTAAATGCATCTTTCATAGTAGCTGAAGATAGCATTAAACTTTTATCAAAGAGAATTTTGCCCTTTTTGTCCCATTCAAAAAGTGATCTTTTGTGGTAGAAGGGACTAAGAATGAAAAAGGAAATAAAACAGAGATATAGGAAACAATAAAATGATTTTAATCCAATACTCTAAGTAAATGCATAAAAATAAGTATGTACATTTAGTATGTACATTCCTGGAATTTGAAGGAAAGCTTAATTACATAGGAGAGAGAGGAAAGAAATGAATCTGTTTAAGAAGGCACCCAATGAGATCACAGATTGTTCTGTTTTTACTTTAAAAAAATACATAACCCTATATAAATTGTCCCACATTATCTAAGAAAGTATATGAAATTATATAAATTAAAGGCAAATAAATGTTGTTATAAACAAAATATGTACAACTTGATCTGTTTAAAAATACGTAAAATAATTTGAAACTTTTTTCTTTTTACTATGATCCAGTTATAACATATGATTAAAGTACTGTATTTGTTGTCTGCTAGAGTCAGTACTGACACCAAGATTCCTTTATATTTAAACTTCAAGCAGTATTTTATAGCACACTCAAGTTATTTAAAAAGTTTTAGTGAGAATTAATATAAACGAATAAATAAACAGAAGAAATAACATTTCTACTTACTTAATTAATGAAAAGTGGCAGTGAATCTTTTGCAGTGTAGCAGTTTACTTATACAGATATAAGAAATATAGTCAGTTTCTGAACTTTAAAAAAGAAACGTATTTACCTTTTTTCTGTATCAAATTCAATCTGTCTCTAAAACTCTACACATCAAGGTCAAAGAAAAAACAAATCAAGAATTTGGGTTGTTCCCTCCCAGTCTCTTGGTCTCTTTACTGCTCATAGGAGAAAAGATAAATCCCTTCTTGTTGCCATTTCATGTTACATTGTAATTGATTTTTAATGTCAATGATGAACTCCTCACTGAGATATTTATCCTGGCATTTTGTCAGATTCTTCCTTAAAACAAAGAGTGCTTTTTCCTAAGAAGAATAATGATGCATAAGATTTATTCTATCTCTTTATACAAATACATATACAAACTGCATCCTCTACAATAAGAATCTCAAACTGTATCCTCTACCATAAGACACATTAATTCTCTCTGCACAAAAGCAACACAATCTTGCTTGATATTTCTTAATACTATTAGAACAACTTTTGATTTATAATTTTCAAGTTTATCTTAACATTATGCTTGGAAGTACCTTCTTTTTTTGTACCTAATATTTTCAACTTATTTTACAGATAATGTAACTTTTTTTCTTTTTTTAAAATATTTTTTTAGCTGTAGATGGACACAATGTCTTTATTTATTGCTTTGTATGTGGTGCTGAGGATCGAACCCAGGGCCTCACGCATGCGAGGCAAGCGCTCTACCGCTGAGCTACAGTCCCAGCCCCCAGATAATGTAACTTTATGAGAGTAAATTGTCCAGAAGAATCACCTTAGAAGAATCAATTAGATGAAAAGCTAGTTTTTTCAATATATTATTAATTTATTACTTGAAACGGTACACATGTTTTGGCAATGGAACACCTGGGAAAATCTTTGAAATTAATAAGATTACTATTATTGTTAGATGACTTTATAAATTATGTTTAAAAGACATAATTAAAGGGGCATTTATTATATACCTAAGAAGTAAAATTTTCAAAATGACCTACAAATATCTGATTCTACTTGAAATTTAAAATTGCTCCAGCCACTATGAATAATGTAGACATATCAAAACTTTCTGTCGTTCAGTTTCAGAATGTCTCTTAACTCTGACTGTTCCGGGTATATTAGGGGATAATTTATTGATAAGGTATCATATTAGAAAACTTAGTGTTTTCTTGCCTATTGAATGCAAGAAATTTTTTCTCTGATTCACCTATTGAGATTAAATATGAATATAATGTGGAGCATTATAAATGTCAAATTGAGCCATACTTAATGCATTTTATTAGTTTTACAAGCATTTTAGGGTGTTCTTGGTTTGCACTGGTTCGATTTCCCTTATGCATATAGTTTGAATGTTAATTTTTCTGTACCATTTCTACTGATTTTATTAGTTGAGAACAAAATTTTGCATGTATAAGGATGAACGTTTTTTTAATTAGTGGATGGTTTGTTTGATGAACTCTCATTTTGCCACTGCCAACATCATTTTAGAAATATTAATCCTGTCACTTACTATTGATTAATTTCTATTATATGCAATGATTTGCATCCTAATATTACAAATCATCATTCTCTTTTGTACTTTCACAATTGGGAAAATATCTATTATTACTTCAGAAATGAATATATTCACATACATGGAAAATCTAAAAATATAAGTGAGACCCACATACAGAAAAAACTGTATGTGCATCTAGAATGATACACAGTCAAGGTTATCCCCTAAATAAAATGTGAAGTTTGAGATTTGCCGTTAGTGCTTTTCCTCACTTCCTCATCTTTCCTTTTTACCATATTACATTGTACTCTTAATCCTCAGTCAGAAATTTTTCCTTTGTACCTCTCCCCATCTTCTCTTTTTCTTTCTTCTTTCTTCCTTTTTTAAAAACTTTTTTCTTGCTCTCTCATTCTATTTTTTCTTGTAAAATGGCAATCATCAAGAATGCGAATAACAATAAGAGAATGTGGGCTAAAAGGAACACATAGGCACTGTTGGTGGGAATGTAAATTAGTGTAGCCAGTATGGAAATCAGTGTAGAAGTTCCTCTAGAAATGTTCTAAGGTAGCTAATGGCTAGGTTACATGACTAAATAGAAATGCACATCATGTAATTAAAAGATGATCATGAATAAAATCTATTTGGGAGATTAAGTAGGAGAGCAAACCTCTGTGAAGCCTTGGAAAATTGTTTAATGCTCATGCAATATAACAGCTAACTTTCACATTAAGTGATTAGTGTGTTTTGTGATTCATTTAAAATTGAATGAAATAGATAATTAAAATCAGAAGGTAATAAATTAAAAATGAATTTTCAGGAGCTTATTCTCATGCTTTTGCAATGGAAATACATAATTTAAGAAGAATTGCTTTGTTACTTAGCTTCTTTTTGCTCCAAACTGAAGTGTTCTTGGTGTTCCCTTGAAGCAACAGAGCACATTCCAAGGCTTTCTCACAGTCTTTTTAATGTTTTTCCCCAGTAATGGGGATGAAACCCAGGATCTCATGCATCCCAGTTAAGCATTCTACTACTGAGCTAAACCCCATCCCTTTTAAAATTTTATTTAGAGACTGGGTCTCACTAAGTTTCCTAGGCTGACCTAGAACCTGGGATTCTCCTGCCTCAGCCTTCTAAGTAGTTAGGATTACAGGCACGTGCCATTCACTCTGTTATTCCAGAGTCTTTTATGGCTTTTCTTGATAAAATAATCCAGGTGCATGGGTCTTCATTATATAACAATGATTAGATCAGGACACATTATTTTTCTTAGAGAATGAGTAAAATTTGTGTGAATAAAAGAAAAATCCTGCAATAGTCATATTGAGAGAAATACTTGGAGCATGCATGATCTCTGTTGACTTTCAAATCTTATTACCTAATTGTAGCCTCTATTTCTAGAATTATCTACCTAGCAGGTCTGTTTTACTCCTTTTTCATGTTTATTGGTTTATGTTTTATTGCTGAATTTCAATTATACAGACTCCTGGGTTTCATTGTGTCCTATTTTCACATATATAGAAATATAATTTGATCAGTTTCACTCCCTAATTTCCACTCCTTCCCCACACTCTACACCTTTCTACTTTTATGTTATCCTCCCTCTTTTTTTTCCCCTTGTATATTCCCTCCAGCTTCCACATATGAGGAAAAACATGCTATACTTTTCTGA
The DNA here is from genome assembly GCA_004024805.1 of Geosciurus inauris. Classification (NCBI taxonomy): domain Eukaryota; kingdom Metazoa; phylum Chordata; class Mammalia; order Rodentia; family Sciuridae; genus Geosciurus; species Geosciurus inauris. Next base: position 32,034 of record PVHX01014504.1, on the reverse strand, counting down.
GTCTGGTTTATTTTGCTCTGAATTATGGTCTCTAGTTCCATTCATTTTCAAATGACATAATCTTTCTTTTTTTATGAGTGAATAATACTCCATTTAGTGTGTGTGAGAGTGTATTTATATATATTTATTTATGTATTTATATACACTCATATATATATATATATAAATTTACAATAACCAAGTTATGGAATCAGCTAAGGTGTCCATCAACAGATTAGTGGATAAGGAAAATGTGGTATATATGCCTATGTGAATGTATATGTATATATATACATGTGTGTGAGTATATTTATATATATGTTTGTTGTATTTATGTTTTATGTATTTATATACACTCACACATATATTTATATATGTATTTATGTATTTATCTCTTTATGTATTTATGTACACTTATACATATGTATTTATGTGTATTCATGTATTTATGTATACTCACATACACATATGTGTGTATGTACATATACATATGAATAGGCATACCCACCACATTTTCCTTATACACTGATTTGTTGATGGACACCTTGGTTGATTCCATAACTTGGCTATTGTAAATTGTGCTGTGATAAATATGGGTATGCCTGTGTCTATAGAGTATGCTGACTTTAATTTTTTTGGATAAATACTATGGAGCAATTATAGCTGGATAAGGTGGTATTTTAATTTTTAGTTTTTGAGGTATCTCCATACTGAATTCCATAGTTGTTATACTAATTTATATTCCTAACAACACTGTGTACATGTTCGTTTTACCCCATATTCTTGCCATTATTTGTATTCTTGATGAATACCATTGTAACTGGAGTAGGGTGGAATCTCAGTTCTACCCAGCAATTTTTCCTGAACCTCTAGGTATACCTGACTGCTGCCAAGCTGAATATGATTGACTTCAGCCTGAAAGTGTCCCAGTTCAATGCCATTTTTTAAAATGAAGTGCATAAATATTATTTAAATAAGACTGAACTACTAAACACAAATTCAGTTGTGAAAACTTGTGCTTAAAACAAATGACAACCATCAATTTTAATTCTGCTTAGAGGAATATCTTCCCTTCAAAAAGTATTTCCTTCCTTCCTTCCTTCCTTCCTTCCTTCCTTCCTTCCTTCCTTCCTTCCTTCCTTCTTTCCTATATGTTGAATTACCTATCTGCTTCTTCAGAGGTATCTGATTTCTTTCAAATTTCAATGTTCTTGTATTTTATTTGCCTCATATATGAAAATAAAACTCATTAAAATGACAGGATTGTGTCTTGGTGAAAATTGGCACATGAATATAAATTGGGCACACATTCTATATAAAGTATGGATACATGAAAAAAAAATCACACTCCAAGGACAGATATGCAAGTCAATGCCATTGATAGATGTAGTTTGTCCTGTATAAACTTCACACAAATATTTGTCCAACATTGACCAAGCTGGATTTAGACTGTAGATGCATTTTAAAATATGAGAGCAGTAGGATTTTGGATGACAGAAACATTCAATTATGCGTTTGTGCTAATCTTTACTGATGAAATCCATTTGTATTCAGCCCTAAAGACACATTGGATTTGAATCTCATATTTAATCCTATAAAAGAGCTCAGGGATAATTGTATTGCAAAGAATATTTATTTTAAAATGTGAGTCATCACTCGATTTTATTTTCTTCATTGGCTTGAATAGAAATTATACATTCTTTTGTATTTCTTCTTATCCTGTATTTCACATTCTTTCTTTGTAGATGGTGACATTAGGAAAAGGAGCTACAAAGTATTTTTATATATAACCTCTGTTAAAAATATAAATGATATTAAACTGCTTTTTGAAATCAGATTTGTCCTTCACAAAATTCCTTATATAAAATACAAAATTTTCTTGTTATTTTATGTATCTAGATTTCTATTGTGTATATACTTTTGAAATTGTGTATTATTTATCAAGCATAACTATAGTGGAGTACTGTAAGTACTAATTCTATTTTTTAGGGTCACTTGACAATTCCTTTACAATTCTGAAATATTAGAAATGCAAATTACCTACTACCAAATGAATTATTAAGACTATATTATTATTTATATCTTTCACCAATATGGAATCTCATGGCAACTATGACCTGGATTTGTTAGATCAGCAACGCTGATGTCTTAAAGGACAAACCACAGTTATTTGTGATATGTCATTTATCTATGTGATTATGCCAAGTGGTTTCAAAGCGTTTTAACAATCCTATTTAGATCAGAGAATTTACAGAATACTTATGACTTTGAGAACAATTATTTAGTACTGCAACATAGCTCAACAGTATAGTGCTCACCTAGGATGTGAGAGGCTTTGAATTTGATCCCCCACACTGAGAAAAGGAAAAGTAAAATAGTGGTTTAATTTGACTCAATATTACCTTTGGCTACAGAGGAGAGATCCATTTTATTATCTGATATTAGAATAGCAACCATTTTAGATGTTTATTCTGACTTATAGGGATGATACAGATCATGTCCCAGACAACAGCTGAGCTCCATGAAAGGAGTAAAGTGTTTATTTTTGATACCTGTCATGATTCCAGATGGTAAATGGCAGGAGAAATGTCCTGGGTTCCCCCCCCATTCTGGCAAGTGTGAAAGGAAAGATGTTCAGCAGGTGTTAGTCATACAGATTAGTTGTAGACTTTACCTGTGAAATTATATGAAAAATCTTTTTACAATCTTTGATCAAGGTAGGAAAGCTCTACATATTATATCTGAATCCTGCTAAGGACATTCTTGATTTAATCCCCAATAATCAAGCCCCTAGTTTATTCCTTTAAATTTTCTGGGGAGTTTGGTGATCCCTAACCTTATGGGTAAAGTTTAATATGACACATTTTTCTACCTAGTGCCTCATTATATATATTATACATTCACCAGCTAAATTCAAACTACTATTTACTATTTGAATATTCTTCTTCAATGTATTTGAGAATGTGTTTAGCATTCTGGTTGCAAATCCTTATGGAATCTTCATTTTATTGATCACATATTTCCCAGTCCACAGTATATTACCAATGGTTTATATATTCTGGGGATACTATGGTCCACATCTCCAGTTGGTTTTCCCTCGACTGTTGAAGGGTGTCCTTCTCCCACATGCATATTATATCCTTAGAGGAATGGATTTTATTTAAGATTCACATACTCATACTAAATAAAGCACAAAAGCAATATCTGGAACAAAAGTGAACCTGCTCAGATATATACCAATATTTTAGAGGTTGATTATCCACCATTTAATTCTTCTGTTGAATTCATTGCTTTTACAGATCAGTGTCTACCTACTGTTCATCACCTTTCCTGGACAAGTGCAGTACCAGCTTCCTAAATGTAGCCCTTATCCACATGTACTTTTATAGTTTACATGCCTTTGTATGAGTTGATACCCATGCCTAGAATATTTGCTTTGGCTGAATACTCAGCCTCGTGGGATAATATTTTTTTCAAAAAAAATCAGAAACACAGTGGAGAAAGAGGATCACTTATGATTATATATGTAAGTTCTGAAACCAAAGGAATGCACCCACACAATTTCCTTAATTTGAAATTTATTATGGTGTTATTTATTTATCTTCCTTACTCAACTCAGAGCATCTGAGGACAGGGATTATTCTACACTTACATTTATTTTTATAGGTCCTCATAAAATGATTGCATTTCTGAATGAGTGCATTTTCACATGTAAAAAGCAGTAAAACTGTTATCATCTATTAGTGTTAAGAATAAATTCATATAATAATCAGTTTTATTAACATCTCTCTGAATTTTCACTACCATTTCATGTGTCAATACTGTGATAAGTTGTTGTTGCAGTTAACATTCTGAACAACCATACTGTTATGGTTTGAATATCGTTTGAGTGCATCCCCCTAAACTTCATGTACTGGAAGCTTGGGTTCTCACATGCTGACGTAAGAGGTGGCATAACCTTAAGAGGTGAGGCTTAGTAGAAACTGATTGGGTTACTGGGGACACTATCCTTGGAAGGGGTTAATATTGGTCTCACAGTTTGTTAGTTCTAATCAGAATCAAATGTCATTAAAAAGCAAGCCTGACCCCTAAACATCTCTAGTTCCTGTCTCACCATGTGCTCTATCCCTCTTGTGTATGCTCTTACTATGATGCTACCTGTCCTATAGTGATGTGGCTAAGGCCTCTCCCCAGAGACAAACTCACCACTGTGAGTTCAATAAGCCATTTTTTCTTTATAAATTACCCTCTGAGATATTTTGTTATATCAAAGGAAAACAGACTAACATATATTTTTAAAATAATTTTGGTCCTGTAGAAATTTCCGCCATGAACACCTTGGTGTTTCTATAACCATCAGTGTTATGTGTTTACTTGGACATTATATTTTCTATTGGAAATTTCTCTCCAAATATTTTTTCTGGTTGGTTATTTAAATATCTCAGACTTAACTCTAATTAAATACTTTTATATTTTAAGTATATTTACTGTAATTAAATGCTTTTATATTTTAAATCTTATTTCTTGATTTACTGCTTGTGGAATTCTATAATTACTCTCCCTTAGAGAATCTTCTTTAATATTAACTTCTAAATATGTAAGTTAAAACACACATTTTCAAAATAGAATTGGGTGATAGATTTCTCACTCCCTCCAAAAATAATATTCAAACCTGTTAAGGTGATGTTAATTTCTAATTGGAATAATTGCATCATCTGTTTAAAAAGTGAAATCCAATTCTCTTTGTTTGGAACTGTTTATTTTGAAATGCATTTCTAAAACACAAAAGGAGAAAAAATGCCAAAGGCTGCCAAATGAAAACACTTTGAAATCAACTGTAAAATTTTTAACAACTCTAGAAAATATAATCAAGGAAATCTGGATTAACCCAAATGCTTCATTTTCTCAATATGCATGTGGCCAGTACCTCCAAGGCAATGTAGGCTCTCTCCTTGGAATGTGACTGTGGTTGCTCAGGCTCCACTTGACAGTCACCACTGCTCTGCATGTTCAGCAGCTGTGTTTATTCTTCCTCTCCTGCAGGACTTTCCTGCAATGTCATGCCTTAAGCTTAGAGCTTAGGCCTTCCCACCGTCCTCCTGAGCCTACTTTTGCAGTTTTATAAATCATACCGGAAATTGTTTTTTAAACAAGGTTACTCACTCTTTCAGTATTCTATCCCTTTCCATTTAAAAACAACAAAAAAGAAAGTTTCTCTTTATTTTTCTCGTTAATACATCAGGAAAGATTTCAACTAAGTGGTTCACAAAAGAAAGTTGTCTCTCTACACATGTTATTCAGTTTATCTGGAAAATGTTCAAAACTTTTTTCTTTATATGTATTCATTTTGAATTTCTAACTACTTAGGTAATTTACCTGACCGGCCCAGTAGCACTTCCCATGACCCACACTTGTTGCAATGCTCAATTCCTGGTATTTCTGTCAGCATGCCTTAGTCCACAGGATAAGTTTCTCTTGGAAACTTAAGTAAATAGAAAAGCTACCAGCCTACTTGATAACCTGAAATATATAGCAATAGCACTTCTTCAAAGTATTACCTGTTCTGTTGTGCTATTAATAAAAGTTGTTCCTTTAGCTGTCACAGAACAAAGTAAAACTCAAGAAAATTTGACAGTATGTCACTTTGAACTGAAAATTGGAATATTGAAATATGCTGTATTGTCATTTAGGCTTTCAGCATCTCTACTTTATTGCAACATATTTTTAAATGTTTTACTTCAATTTTTACTTGAAGAAATAAAAATAGCTGAGTATCTGTGTGTACTAGATATTGTTCTATGCACTAGAGATATATTAGTGAACCAAAGAGAAAAATTCTTTTACTCTATGAAGTTACATATTAGAGGGAGTAGAAAGATTATATAAAATAGTTATAACAATTATGTAAATGTTATAGCATTGTAGAAATTTAAATATTAGACAAAAACAAAAAGGAGAACAGTGTGCAATTAATTTGTTATATTGGGTGATGAATGGGTTGGATTGTACATTAAAGCAGTTGGAATATACTCAATGAGAAGAAATATTGAAAGAATTAAAGAAAGCAAGAGAGTTACTCATTATGATGGTCAAAGAAAAAGGATAGTCTAATCAGAAGAAGCATCTAGTACACAGATCTGCAATACTTTTGAATATTAAAAGGACTGGTATAGTTTGAACAGTATAGTTTGAATAGCTTGAACTATTCAAACTGGTATAGTTTGAACTGGTATAGTTTGAACATGCTGGGAAGAGGGAAGAATAGGGAGAAAACACATGTAAAGATTAAATTTTTTGCAAGAAGTTTTAGCCTATGTGTTAGTCAGTTTTTCATTATTGTGACCAAAATATTTGACAAGAACAACGTAAAGGAGGAAAGATTTATTTTGGCTCATGGTTTCAGTCCATAGTTAGCTTTAGGGCCTTCAGGCCCAAGGTGCAGCAGAACATCATGGCAGAGAAGGGCATGGTGGAGGAGTGCTTCTCTACTCCTGGAGGCCAGGAGACAGAAAGACAGAGTAAGGAAGTAGCCAGGGTGACAAGATATCTCATTCTAAAGAGCATGTCCCCAGCAACCCACTTCGTCCAGTTACACCCCATCACCTAAGAGTTACCATCTAGCACAGTAATCCTTTCAAATCATGATTCAAATTATGATGGATTCTTTAGGTTACAGCTTTCAAAATCTGACCATTTTCCTCTGATAATTCTGTATTGGCACAAGAATTTGGGGGAGACAGCTTACATCCAAATCATACCATTGTGCCCCAATCCCCCAAATCCATGTCTACCTCCAAATGCAAAATGCATTTATCCCATCTCCAAGAGTCCTCATATTCTTAACAACTTCAGCATTATCCCAAATTTCAAATTCAAAGTTTTGTCAGAGATTCAAGGCCAACTTCTCTTTGTAAAAGCCCTAGAGAAATTCACAATCAAATGGCATACATCCAATATATAATGGCATAGAGTAAACATATCCATTTCAAAAGGGAATAGGGGCATAGAAAGAAGGCACGACACAAAAACAAGACCAAAACACAGATGGGCAAACATTTTCTGTAGCTCCAACTCTATCTCAGCAACCCCAATCCTTATCCTTGCTTTGTGCTCAAGAGCCCATGTGCTCTCTCTTTTAGCCTGGCTCTCTCTCTGCATGCAGCAGCTTTTCAACTTAGGCTATTGGCATCTCTTAATTCTTGGGGTCTTCATTCCAACTTTGACTTCACCTTCATAGCTTCATCCATTGCCCACTAAGGAGCAGCCTGCAGGGATTCAGTCCCTGCTATACTTGCCCTGGCTTCGCAGGCCTTCCTTTGGAATTTCAGTGGAAGTCTCCAGGACTCTCTAAATCTAGCATACTGCATTCCTGCATGATAAGTACCATGTCAATGATGCCCATGTGAATGACACCACTTGAGCAGCAATCAAGCCTTCTTGGACCATGGCTGCAGTGACTATGATTCCACTTATAATATCTATTTCAAAATAGTCTTCAGTTTCTAATTTAATAGTAAATCATTCACTTTTTTATTTCTTTAATCTTGGTGAACCTTTTCTTTATAAATTTCGTGATCTAATTGTTCTCACAGTTCTATAATTTTGTAAGTCTTACTGAATCCTATGTGTACATAGTGTGTGGGAAAATTTCAGGCACATTTCTTTTATATTACATAGTTGCTATCACAAAGGGACACTTTAAAAAAATTGCTTCTTGATGACAGTTATTTTGTAAAGTGGCAGTCATTGACTTAAGTACATGTAAATTCCACTTCAGTTAGCAGAACTAAAGATTTAAAAGTGATCATTTAAAAGAATAAAAATTTTGGAAAATCGAGAATATCAAATGAATGACTATAGCACTAACTCTCACTGGAAAGTAAAGTGGTATGGCATTGATGTTTATTGCAACTTTCAGAACAGAATTGAGTAGTCAGTAGGTGGCACTATTTGTTTTATTAATAATCACTGAGCACTCCCTTTACTTTCATATATTGCTAGTTTATTTTAAGCTATTTTTTAAAAAAATTCAAAATTACTAATATCTAGCTTACCAAATGAATCATTGTTATTGCCTGTGTTGGTGATTTTATTTACTTTAATATCATAAAACAATTTTTGATAAGAGTCTGAGAATTATTTATCCCAATGTTATCAAAGTGAGTATTTAACCCGATAGATACCAAAGGTTATTACAAACACATTTATTTCACTAAAAAAGCTTTTTTTTCATTTCTTAAGAGATTGTAATATGAGAATATTATGTAGGTTATCTAACCTTATCTGATTGTACATAATTCATTTTCATCCCTGAATCTGGACATTCACATAAGTTTTATATTGCTTAAAAACAAAACACAAAAAAAATTTGAAAAGTGAAATAATAGTACATTTTGTTTAAAAACTGGGTGAAGGAATAAGAATAAATGAGTTTACAGAGAGTAGTAAGAGAAATGAGAGGACTAATAATATCACAGGTGCCTGTAATACTTTATATGAATGTAGAAGTAACTGATATAAATTATAATGTGTGATGGTTAATTTTATGTGTCAACTTGGCTAGGTTGTAGTGCACAGTTGTTAGGCCAAACACTAATCTTGATGTTGCTGCTGTGAAGGTATTTTGTATACATAATTAACATTAATCAGTTGATTTTAAGGAGATTCCCCTCAGTAACAAGGATAAGAATCATCAGTCACTTGAAGGAGTTAAAATCAAACACTAAAGTTTCCCAAAGAAGTAGAAATTCTGCAGGACTGTAACACAGAAAACTTGCCTGACTTTCCAGCTGCCAGTCTGCCTTACAGATTTCAGATCTGCCACCCCTCATGTGGCATGAACTAATTCCTTAAAATCTCTCTCTCTTTCTCTCTCTCTCATCTCTCTATTTTCTACTTGAAATTAGCTATTCCTATTATTTTAGTGTCTCTGGAAAACCCTGATATATAATGTAAATAGAAGTTTAACTTAATTCAGTTATAAAATTTAAGAGCACATAGTTTCTATGAAATGAGAGCTGATAGCAATTAAAAGGGAAAGAATACATGCTGAAAATAATGGCTGAATTAAGAGCAATAAAGAAGGAAGAAACCATTAACTTATTAAAAACAGAAAATAAATAATAGACACAAAAATTTTCCTACAAATTCATTAGAAATGGAAAAGAGATCATAAAGTCATCAGAAAAGATGAAATATGAAGAATAGGTATAGGTGCTCCAACATATGCGTGGTAAAATTTCCAGAAGGAGACCATAAGGCTAGTAGGAATCATTGGCCTTTAGAAAAAATATAATATTAACGAATCAGATCCAAAATAGCATTATATTCACTGAGGGAATTTAGTTTACCGTAAGTGGAAAAAACACCGGGCAAACTGAGACATCTCAACAACACTAAGCACCAAACAACAATGAGCAAAACTCAGAATGTTAAGGGAGAAGGGATGGAGAGCCAAGAACACCATAGCTGAACAAGGTACCATTCACGTTCAAGGCAAAGAAAGACAACGTCAACTAAGCAAGGTATGAAAATAAGATCCTCACAGTTCCTTCTTTTGTTGCATCAACTCATTTCCAACTCTTCCTGGCTTTTTTCAACTATTTTCAGCTTGGAATATATTCTCATGCATGATGTGACATGTGTATCTAAATATTCTTTTAACAGAGTCAACTTGCCATGATAGTGTAACATACAAATTCAGCCACCTTCACTGAAAAACACTATTGCCAGGCCTGTGTAATATAAAAACAACTTTTGGTGTTTATTTGGAATTACACAAAGATCTTGAAGAAGAGATAAGTAAGGCATCAAATGAGTATGCTGTTTGACCAGTTTGTACCAATACTAAGCGTAAGATCAGTGTTCTAACTCTGGAAAAACAATTCTACATTATTCAGTTTTCTGATATAATTTCCTTTCCTCACATATTTAAAATAGCAGTTTTGTAATGTATCAAATTCCCAAACACACATTAAAGTTTGTTTATAGACTTTCTATTTTGTTTCATCAATATACTTGTCTATTCCCATACTGTACATTTGAAAGATCCAGTCTCATCATACCATCCATTCTGCAAGCTTTTTAGGAACCTCAGGATCATATTCATACCTTTTAGCACCCCTCCATTCTCCTCCTACCTCTGGAGCAGCAGGTTAGGGTACAGACTTCTTGCTTTCATTATTTCCTATGTTCCGATCATAAAATTGTTTTGACAGTATCTGAAGAAAATAAAAGCACATTTATACCATGAAATGTTCATGTCTCCATCCCTGTCTTTATAAAGATTCCCCTTCATCTTCCTTACCTGATTTATAGAGCAAGCAGCTATTCGTTTTAAAAGATTAACTGAAATATCACCAACTTCAGCCCTTTTCCCTAAGTATAAAGAAATTATTATTTCCTCCTTTAGTGTTTATATTCTATGCCTAATTACTATATTCATTAATTTACATATTTCTCTCTCGAGCACAACATGAGTGTCTCAAGGACAGTACCTTATTAAGTACGTAGTGTGGACTGAATAAATATTCATTGAATGAATTAATATAAAAGATTATTATAGCATTTGATTTATTAAAAAAGGCACAGTGATTTTTAAAAATGATACAAAGCAACAGTTTCAAAACAACATCAAGAAGTGAGTGTATTTGAACTTACTCAATTAGCATTTAGCAGAAGAAATAGGTGACAGGAATGACAATTCATGCTTATAGGATGTTTAATGAACTGGTAAAAGAGAAAGTCAGTCACAGGAAAGTCAGTCACAGGAATCCAGAGTACCTTGTTTTATAAGAAATAGAACTGAGAGGTTCCATAACCATCTGGCACTACTTGATATGGCATTTCTGTTTAGATATGTACATGATAAGAACTCTGGCTATCTTCTAGTTTTGTTTTTTTTTTTTTATTTAATGAACTAGTTAAGTGTGGTCACAGTATAACACTTGTGTTCAGTTGCCTAATCTCTGTACCATCAAACATCTGCATAGGTTCCTTTTTGTTGTATCAGTACATTATAATTATACATAATAGTGAAATTCATAAGTCCATATTTGTACATGCACATAATATAAATTGATCAATTGCATTATAATTATGCATTAAAGCAGAATGTGTTGTTATATGATTGTATATGGACATAGCATAATTTGGTAGATTTTATAACACAGTACTTCTTCATGTACCCTTCTCTATCTCCTTCAATCTCTTTCCTCTACTCTATTAGAGATCATTTCTCTTTTTAAAAATTCTCTCTCTCTCTCTGTCCAACTTCCACATATGTGAGAAACTATCTGGCCTTACACTAAATCTGGCTTACTTAATTTATCATGATGTTCTCCAGTTAAATGTCATAACTTCGTTCTTCTTTATGGCTAAGTAACATGCCATTGTGTATTATACATTTTCTTTATGCATTCATCTGTTGATGAGCACCTGGGTTGGCTCCTTAACTTGACTTTTGTGACTTGTGCTACTATAAACATTCGTGTCCATGTATCACTCTAGTATTTTGATTTTAGTTCTTTTGTATAAATACCAAGGAATGGGATAACTAAATCACATGGTGGTTCCATTCCTAATTATTTGAGTATTGTCCAAATTGCTTTCCCAAAGTGATTGTACTAATGTTCAGTCCCACCAAAATTGTGTGTTACATTTTCTCCCATAGCTTCACCAGCAATTGATGTTATTTGTATTCTTTTTAAAATATATTTTTAGTTATAGATGGACACAATATCTTTATTTTATTTATTTATTTTTATATGGTGCTGAGGATGGAACCCAGTGACTCACACATACCAGGCAAGCACTCTACCACTGAGCTACAGCCCCAGCCCCTATTTGTATTCTTGATGATTGCCATTTTAACTGGAATGAGATGAAATCTCAGTGTAATTTTTATTTACATTTCTGTGATTGCTAAAGATGTTGAATATCAACTCAAATTTGTTTAAGACTTAGGAATTAGATCAGAAACTTTGAAACAGCTAGAAGAAAACTTAAGTTCAACACGCCAACATATTGTTGCATGTATTAACTTCCATAACCAGATCTCTAAAGCTCAGGAAATAAAACCAAGAATTGATAAGTGAAATGGCATCAAATTAAAAAAGCTTCTGTACCACAAAGGAAACAATTAAAAGCATGAAGAGAGAGCCTACAGAATAGGAGAAATTCTTTGCCAGCCTCTGTTCCAGCAGGTGATTAATACGCACACTTCATAAAAATTCTAAAAACTTAGCACCAAATAAACAATCAATAAACAAATTTCTAAATGGGCATTTCTCAAAAGAAGAAATAGAAATTGCCAACAAATATATGAAAAAATGTTTAACATTCTTTTCAATCAAGCATAATTTTTTTGTTAAGAAGATAGATTTTATTTTCACAGAAACAACCAGTGACTTATATTTCATTTCTGAACTCACATGGTTTTGTTTTTATGTGCATGGGATTCATTTAAATCATGGTTCCACAGCAAACCCTTAGTGTCATTTCATATGTTTGCCTCACTTTCTCGATTTCAGGCATATAGTCAGTGTTTTAGACAGCTATTTTGCCTCTGTGACTAAAAGGACTTGACCAGCGCAGTTATAGAGGAGGAGAAATTTATTTGGGGGCTCACAGGTTCAGAGGTCTCAGTCCATGGACAGTTGGCACCATTCTCCAGGGCTTAAGGTGAGGCGGAAGAGTATGGTGGAAGGAAGCAGCTCACATGGTGGTCAAAAGGCAGAGAGAGAAACATTCAGCTCTCCAGACAGAAAATATATACCCCATCTCCCCACTCCCAATGAACCATTTCCTTCAGCCACACCCCACCTGCCTCCAGTTCCCACCCAGTTAATCCCATCAGGAATTAATTCACTGATTATGTTAAGGCTATAACCCAATCATTTCTCCTCTTAACCTTCTTGCATTGTCTCACACCTGAGTTTTGGGGAGATACCTCGCATCCATATCATAACAGTCAGTTATAAGTAACAGAGTTAGTAACAGTCCATCATTGACTGCATTAAATCCACTTGGTCTTTAAAGGAAAAGTTGATAAAGTTGGTTTCAATATGGTGAGGTAATCGGGTAAAGCTGTGTGTTATATTGGGAGAATAATCAGGAAGAGAACTGAGGGACTTCTTTTCCCTTGAACATGCTGGAATCTTTTTTCTTTAGTTTTTCTTTGTGTGCTTTACTCTATCCTTGTCTTTAAGTCTCTATCTCTGAGCTAAGCATTTTCTTCATTGTGCATATACCCCCTTCCTTTTGTTTGCTTCTGCAAGCTCATGCCACATTACTGCTGTTTCCAGTAAGATTTTAAATATCCCTGTGTTTTAATACTCAACATGCTATCTAGTAAATAACTGTTTTCCTTCCTTTAGCAGAAATAACTTTGTATGTTGTTTCATGCCTAAAAGCTGGTAAAGTGACTGCTACTCAATAAGCACTTTTCCTAAATTAATTACTTCATGAATTAATGAATTTATAGAAGAAGAATGATTTAAAAATAGTTGTATACTCCTTGTTTTAGTCACCTTTATTCACTCCTGTGACTAAAAGCACCGAACCAGAACAATCGTAGGGGAGGAAAACTTTATTAGATTACTCATAGTTTCAGAATTCATAGTCCATAGAAGGCTGGTTCCATTCCATGGGGATCAAGGTGAGGCAGAACAACATGGTGGAAGAGTGTGGCAGAGGGAATCAGCTCACATGATGATCAGATAGCAGAGAGAGATACTCTGCTCTCTAAATCATAACATGCTTACTGGTTAATATTAAAACACATAGAAAATTATAATAGACGGATGTAATGTTATTTTAAATATTGGCAAAAATAGGACAGAGATATGGGTGAATTTACTAGTAAAATGTTCTTTTCTATCCTATAGTCCATAGAGTAAGAGAGTGGTTGTGAAGAGCAGGGTGGTCTGTTCTCATATCTGAGGATAAGCCCAGATGCTTCTCTGTTTTTTCTCCACATTGTCTGTGATCCCCCATATTGATGTGTTATAGTAAGAGAAATGGTCAGATTTCAAGGTATACATTGGGGGACTTCCTGACAGGAAAATCAAACAGTAAAGTTTGGATTTTTATAGCACCACTCTAAAAACCAGGCCAGACTGTCTGCCAGCACATTTTTTGCCTGGAGGAATAGATGCGGGACTCATTCAATCAGTATGTGATTTCAAGAAATCTATTTAAAATAGTTACAGAAAATGATTTTTTTTTAAAGCTACTCAGTCTTAGAACTGCCAACTAGACGTGAATATTTTCTGCCTGGCCATCATTGCAATTTTCCCTAATTCTCTTGCTTGAGTTCTGAAGGCCAAGGCTGAAGCTGGACATGGAAAAGTGAACACTTTTATATACTACAGCTTTTTTTTTTTTTTTTTTTTTTTTTTTTTTTTGGTACTGGAGATTGAACTCAGGGGCACTCGACCACTGAGCCACATCTCCAGCCCTATTTTGTGTTTTATGTAGAGACAGGGTCTCACTGAGTTGCTTAGCGCCTCGCCATTGCTGAGGTTGGCTTTGAACTCGCGATTCTCCTGTCTTAGCCTCCCTAAGTGCTAGGATTACAGGTTTGTGCAATTGCACCGGGCTTATATACTACAGTTTTTCACATATCTCTTCATGTTCTTCAAGGGGTGCCTGAACCATGAGACCTGTGTATATTTTTCCTATATATACATACCTGTGATAAAGTTTAATGTATAAATTAAGCACAGTAAAACATTAACAAGAATCACAACATAGAATAATTATACCAATATAATGATAAAAATTATGCAGATGTGATATCTCTCAAATTTCTCATTGTACTGTACTCAATTTTGTGTGATGATAAGAGATGACACACTAACCACAAGGTGGATGGTGTGGGCTTTGCAACAATGTTAGAGTACTATTTAAGGGTCACTTAAACACAAGCACTTTCATATCATAATAGTTCATGACTAAGGCAGCTACTCAGTGACAAACAGGCAGATAGTATACACAGCACACAGAATGGGAGTGGATGCCATGAAATTTTGTCACACTACTCGTATCAGTATACAATTTGTTGTACAATTTAAAACTTATACATCACTTATTTCTACAAGTTTTCATTTAATATGGAAACCATGATGGTTGACCATGGTGGTTGTGAAAGCACAGAAAACAAAACCATGAATCGGGGGTGTGTGGTTATTGTAATTGGTAACAATTGTTTCACTAAAGCCACTCAAATTTAGAAGAATCCCAGGAAAAAAGTGAACAAACAAAAAAGACTAATAATTTTTCTTAAAGTTGTGAATTGGCAAGGTATATAAAATAAGAGGAAATTAAAAAAACAACTTTTCTTTTTCTCTTTATAAAGACTTTAAAAGCTATATCATGAATGCTTGCATCTCTAGAGTTAAGAACAAAGATAACCTCATTCTTAGATATGAACAGCCATTGAAATGTCTGCTTGGACCATACTAAGGACTAGGACTATGTTATATGAACTATTAGATTTGTTGCACAAACAATACCATAAGTACTAGCAGTAAACTCAGTTTCCCTAAGAGAAAACTGAAAACACACAGTTGAGTAATTTGAATCAAGAGTGAATAACCAGTGAGCAGAGCTGATTTCGCAGTAGTTTCACCCAAAGAGCACAGAGTTAGTAAGTGTGCCATCTTGGTTTCCAAAAAAGAAAGCATAGTATGCAAAATCCATGTCAGCAGTTACACAAATGTCTAGAAAAATGTCTCACTGATGAAAGAGGTAAGAAAAAGCTACATAAAAAGACTGAAAAAGAAAATTAAAAATTTGTCCTTTCTATATTTAACAATTCTTTAAAATGATACACCTTAGCAGAAATTTCTTTAAAATAACCAGAGTTTAAAACATTCAGGGTACAATTAATTTACATGTAAGTGAAACTTTTTCAGAACACAATAGACAACTGAAAACTACTAATTGATTTCTTTAAAGTCAGTTAAACATACCCTGGAATGTGAGAGTGACAGGATATAAAAAATGAAAAATAACAAACAACATTGTATATGGAATGATATAGAAAAAATTTAATAAATTCAAAACAAAATCCAGTTTACAATCTCTCCTAAATTTCTTGAATATTTATCCCTTTCTGTACCTTTTTCCAACATTGCTCTTCACATAATTGAGGTTTCAAGATCTTTGCTAAATTATCTATTGAGAATTATGCAAAAAATCTGCCCCTCTATGCTTTTATTGCATTGCATGGACTGGAAACCTGATACTTACATTTCTTCCAATGAAATGCAAAGCTGGAAATGTAACAGAAACTCTTCAAGGTGTCAAAGCTGGCCTTAAACTTGGAACCCTACTACCTCAGCCTCTGGGTTGTTTGGATAATAGGTATATGCTACCACATATGGATGATTTTCAGAATTCAAGCTGATAATACACATATTCCTGGGTTTTATATAAAAATCTGTTTATTAGCAGATATTGGGACTTCAGGAATCAGAATGCATGTAAGTGAGTGGATTACAATGAATTGCAATACATTGAAACTACCAAGTTGGATATTTGGTTTTCCTTTTACTATTTATTAAGTATGACTAAAACAAATTCCATTCAATCTAGCATTTTTGGCAGTATATAGTCAGCCTCTTCTGTTTCTGCATTGATAGTTATAAATCCTATGTTATAATCTAGTCTAGGGCAATGTTGATTATCTCATCAATCCATGTTACATCTGTTGTGGAACTAATTAGTAATTTATCTAATAGTTACTTATCAATCTACTCTATTGATAAAATCATGTTGACTGGGAATCAATCATGGATTTTAATTTAAGTAATAACTTTTTGAAGTAATGTACCTGTCCCTGAAATTTGAAAGACCTGATCATTGCTCACTGTAAATATTTTAGGGATTCTGATGTCTGTTAAATAATGAGACATTCCTCTAAAATGAAAAATAAGTCTAAATGTGTTTTGCTTGCTGAAAAACAAAGTAAAATACAATGATAGTTCATTTTTTTCTGGATTTTGGACGTAGCATACATCAAATTGAAATGGACTACCAGGGATATCCTTGCTACAAATATGTTCACAATCTAAACCTCAGAATTTGTGAATATAGCAACTTAAATAATCAAAGGTGCTTTATGGGTGTGATTAAGTTAAAAAACCTTAGAAGACGAGACTATCCTGTACTATCAGTGTGGCCACAATATAATCGTGAGGACATTATAAGAGATTGGAGTGGTGTGCTTTGAAGAAAGGGGAAGAGGCATGGAAGGAGGAAGAGGGTTTGGGTCTAGGAATAGAGTTGGAGAAAGCAACAAAACAAGTTCCTGTGAATGATAAGAGAATGAACTTATATTGTTCTGGTCTTCTCGTTTCTGTGCCCCATGGAGACACTAACAAATTTCATTAGACAAATCAACCAACAGACTCAATTTCCCTGGAAGGATTAATGAATAGTGCTATAATGACATTGTATCTAACATTTCCAAAAGATTGTCCAGTGTTTGGGATGAAATTTTTGAAGGTTTTGTAAAACAGAATGAAATAGTATGAAGATGAACCTTTTAAAATAAGAGCAAAGAAAAAGGGTATCAGTCCTCTGTGTGAGTGTTCATCAAAAGGAAACCATGAGAAAAGAAATTCACAAAAATATATACTTATTATAAGATATTCATAACCTGTGTTTGATTATCAGACCTGTGAATATATTCACCACATAGGTAAGGAAGGAAGCTATGCCTAGAGTAAAACGTATTGATTGTTACCTCCCATTGACTCCACAACAGACAAATGTGACTGCCAACACCACTGAGTACTTCCCCTATCAAGACCATGAACAAAAATGAGTACCTGTTCTACATTACTTCTCCGGAGAAACAGAAAGCCACATGGTGACTGGTTAATTACATTGAATATTTATTATTATATAAATGGAAATTTTCTTTGAAATATATACTTCTCCTAGATGTAGATTTACCTTTCTTATTCTCAGCAATTCTCTCATCCCTGTGACCTATGTATATAAGACTCAGTGTCCCTGTTTCACAAAAATGTTCTCAGTGACCGTGTTTCACAAAAATATCGCTTCTGATCAAGTGATTGTTTTACGTAGCAATAATATCTATGTGTATATATATATGTATATATCTATACACATACACAAATGATAGAAATGAAATTAGTTTATAATCGTGAACATCTCTAGTACAAAAGTATATGGCATCTCTAGGAAACTGCTGACTAAGAAAAACTGAGTTATAAGGCCTGCTAAGAATCAACAAATACTGTGATTGGTTTGCCATCTTGCCAGAAGTGTTATTACTCTCTGAACTATTACTGTCTGGGATGTTGCTATTCCCAGAGCAAGAGATTGAGATGCTATTAAGTCGACAGCAGTACCTCTCTCACTATTACATTAAGCCACATTTTTGTTTTCCAGTTCTGCAACACTGACTTCTATTAGTTTAGTGGTGTTGGGTGACAAGAGGAAGATTAATCTCTTGGGGGACAAAACAATCTATTTGAAGAAGTTAAAAGATTTTTGTGGCTATTAGTATTTCTTCTATCACTGAAAAAATGGCCAAAGAAGGTTAATGAACAGGCTGAGATGAATAATCTTGACAATCTCTTATAAAATATCAGTAAAGAGATGTTTTCAAGCCCCAGTATGACTTCATTGCAAGTGTTCACCATTAATCAGTATATTAATCCAATACAGGCAAGAATTATAAAGACTTATAAAGAATGCATCAGAATGAAACTTTCATGAATGAAAGTTTGGTAAAGAAATAGGATCAACTATAGTGATAAAAGCAAAAAGAAATAATGAACAATGGAAGAATAAATTTATCAAAAACAAAAATATCTTATTGTCCAGTTGCAGAAACAAATGATGTCATTTCTAGAAAGGCTTTACCTTTGTCACTTCATTGTAAATAACCAATATTTGTACAAAATTGCCAATTTCTTTTGTCTCTCTTTCTTATTTGTAGAAAATCATACAAATCGGTCTTAAATTACACAGTATTAAAAGATAATTATTTCTGAAGAAAAGAATAATCACAACTGAAATGGATGGTTACTAATGTGCAGTTTTTGTGTAAACAGAGTTCATTTTAGCACATAGTTTCCTCGTGCTATAAGGAAGCATTAAGCTGTAGGTTGGACTTTCTGTGAAACAGTCCTTGAGAGGAAATTTAGAACTTAAAATGAGAAAAATAAATACAACTACATATATATAATAAAATAATTCTGTGGCAATGAAGGAGACATTATTAATTTTGTGATAATTTACCTAGAAAGACTGAGATTGAGGAACAATGAATAATAGCAAACAAAATACAGAAATGGAATTCAAATACAGATATTCTACCTTTAAAGTACAAACTTGCAGATACCACATAATGTACCTTTGTGTTTAAAAATTTTTGCTATAAACCCTAATATTCAATAATAAGATCTTAAATAATATTTTAACTATAATCATAACTAATATAAACTTATAACCATGGGGGAAGGTTACATAAGAAAATTAAAAGTTAAATATTAGAAAATGCAATGTTTTCTTACATGTTTTCTAAGTAGTTTTTTGTTATAAAATAAAATATCTATTTAAAACTTGAAGTATGTACAATATTAGATCTATCCTTTAGTTAATGATGTTACTGTAAATTTTCCATAAACATTTAGAACTTTTAAATTTTCTAAATTGAAGTTATTATTTTTAATGTCAGAAATAGGCATTGTATTAACCAAAATTCAATTAAAATTGCTTTCTTATTGAATAACTAGAAAACATAAGAGAAAAATCAGCAACCTAATTCTGCAATTTGTTCCTCAGATTGTGACTGGTGACTGGTATTATTCCTTGAATAGTTTTGTTTCTGTTCAAGTAAAAAATAAATAATCTTACAATATGCTTTCAGATATAAATTTAGGTTAACCTAAATATGATTTAGGAAAGATGAAGTATAGACCATAATAAGAGAAACAACACTTTTGCTAGACCTGCAGTCCTATCAACAGATATATGTGTTGCCAACTGTGTTAACTATACGCAGATGGTCTGCTCTGTGTATTACCTATTGAAAGAGCTGCTGCTAACCATACTGCACACTTCCTGGGCATGTTCCCTTATCATCTAGATTGTGTGTACACAGGAAATGTAAACTAATTTTAATGTGCACTGAAGCAAAATATTACTGGGAAGGTGAAGCTACTAAAATATAAAGCATATAAATTGTTTGCAAGCATTCATGACTTTATGATTATCAGGCATTCTGAATGTTCCACACTACTGATCCTCTCCATTAGTAGAGATAACTAAAAGATGAGTATTATGTCATAGGAAAAATCCAACAGCTTATTTTTACACCCATCTCGTCCAAGCAATAGTTGTATATACCTTGAAGAATTTGAAAGAAAAAGAAAGACAACTTTTTAAAACATATTTCTTTGTGTACTTGACCATGAACATGCCCTAAACTCTATGAGCGCTCTGAAAGCTTTTAGTAATTCTCCTATAATTTCTTGAGGATTTACCTGTTTTGTTTATTGAGTTATGCAGAACAAATGCATGTCTTATGTGAAAATGTGTGCAATTAATATTTGGTAGAATAATAAAGATATATCCACCTGACTGCCTTATTCTTCTACTCTTGCCTAAATACAAAGGAATAAATGGAGCAACCACAGACTATCCCAAAAATCTTTTCCTTTTTCTTTTTGTACTGGGGATTGAACCCAAGGATGCTCTACCACTGAGCTTCAGTTAATTGAAACAACAACAACAACAAATCACGTACTACCTTATCTGAATTAGAACTATATAGTATTATATTGTATTCTAGTTGTCCAATTTTATATAATAGTTACACATTCAAATTACCTAGGAACTATTTTTCTCTGTGATATGAATTGAAGATGAAAAATGGTTTATTTCCAAATTTCTTGAAAATTGAGTCATTGCCATTGAATAAATCAAGTTCATTAGTGAGATTTCTTGCATTGAGCCCAGTTTTTAGATTTTTATCACAAATTTAAAATCAGTGCTTTTAACTCTGAAGTTTGTGATAATTTTCTTCTATTGTATTTTGTTTTGTTTATATTTTTCCAGTTACATTTGTTCAGTCTTTACCTGTTTCTAGAACTCCTAATTATTTTTTTACTACATTTGATTTTGTATTTGCAATATTATTCTTAGAGATTATGTGAGTTCTGAAAACTGATTGCATTTTTCCCCAGAGTAGTTTATATTTCCCTGGGAGCACTAGCAATCCATGTGACTAACCACACTTCAACATGTGAGATGATTTGAATTTGGGCTGCAGTTACTGACTGGACTTATTTGCTTCTGATTCCCCTTTGTTACTAGGGTGAAATCTTTTAAATTGAACCATAAAGTTTTCACCAGCCCATTCCACCTACTCTTAACACAACCACATAGCTGACTCAAAATCCCAATGGTTTTTCCCTAGAGCTACTCAAAGTCACAGTTCAAATTCTAATAAAATCATGTGCCCCAAATTCAGCAAAGTCCCAGAGGAAAAGCACAATGTTTACTGTCCTATGACTCTGAGGTTTGTTGGCTGCTTATTTTGTAATTTTATCCTGGAAACAATTGTCTGATACACTAACTTGTGCAAGTGTTATTTACTTGTCATTAAATAAGTAAGGAATTATTCTGAAGAAAAGCTGAAATATTCAGTCTGTTGAAATCAGTACATAAACACTTACTTGTAAATAACCATTTCATTTTATTGTACATAACACAGGGGAAATATGATACTCATCTGACATGCACTAAAACAGTCATTTATTTATTTATGGCTTGTGCTCACTTGTTTGACCAAATATTTAAAATCCCATCACTCAAAACATGTGATTATTGGAAATTTAGTGCACTAGCATTTAATTCACAATAATTGTGTAGGTTAAACAACTTGTATTTAATTATCCAAATATATGGCATTCACTATTTACATCAAAATGATACGCAGATTTCAAAAATTCTAACTAGTCTACTCTATAGAAAAAATTCAAGTATGAGTAAAATCAAGAGAGGTACTTATAAGATAGCAATTAAAAGTTTGCCATTATGCAGTTCTCTTGTGGCCCTGACAATTTATATGCTTCCAGTGAAACATGAGAATAGTTATTTTTTCAATTATTAAAAGGTTTCTGTGATGAGATTATTTTCAATAGAAATATCATTAATTTAAATCTATATTTAACATTTATTGTACAGATTTAGAGAAAGCACATTTGTACAGATATAAAGCCATACTAGCTGTGATATTATAGAAAATATATCACTTGTGGTCTATTATTTTTGTTTAAAAATAATATATCTAATGTTTAAATATTTTTAACATTGCCATTGACTTTAACCTGTGAGGTATTCAGTTATGATATGCCAGGAGAAGAATTTCATATTAAAGCCATTTTAAATGTAATCATTAATTTTACATGAGTGACATTTCATATAAGGGGAGATGGCTTAAATTTTCAATGAAGGCTCAATGATCTATTATTAGTATGTATTTAAAAGAAGGAAAATAAAAATAGAAGAGCATTGTGATATTTAATGAATTTTTTCAGATATAATTTTCAGGCCTAGAATTTTCATTATTTTTCTGCAATTTCTTATTTGTCTTATTAAATTCTCCTAATTCTTTTGCTATTATATTTTTGTTTTCCTGTAAGTTCTTTAACATATTCATAATAATTATTACAAAGTCCTTTTCTTATAAATCCATTGTATGTGTCAGACAAGTACTTCTGTTAACTGCTTTCCTCTCAACCATGTGATACATTTTCCTGCTTCTTTATTGCCTCATAATATATTGTAATCCTGATATTATATATGATAGCATAGTGGAGAAGAAAGTCTAATGCTTTTTGCTTCTTGTGGTTATTGAGACTGTGTACACAGTTTCCTCTGGATTGTTATGAAAGCCATGGACTAACATTCAGATGACTTCAAGAATGGAGTTGAGCCAGGCATGGTGGCACACAGCTGTAATCCCAGGGATTTGGAAGGCTGAAACAGGAGAATTGCGAGTTCAAAGCCAACCTCAGCAACAGCAAGGAACTAAGGAACTCATTGAGACCCTGTCTCTAAATAAACACAAAATAGGGCTGAGGATGTGACTCAGTGGTTGAGTACCCCTAAGTTCAATCCCTGGTACCAAAAAAAAATTGAGTTGAGATATTCCAGGAGTATTAATTAAAGTTAGTTCACATTTGTTCAGCCACTAATGCACTAAGCTCTTTGATCTTCTCAATATTTCATCTGAGAAGAGGTTGAGCTTACTTACAGATAATATGAGCATACTTTAGAATAAATTCTTTTAGAGCTTTAGAACAAGTGTTACTATATGTGCCTGCATGGATTCTCTCCCTGATTATCATTTTGTCTTTCTAAAAATATATTCTAAAATATATTTTCTTAATATGACAGCAAAAATCTATGTGTGCATCTAGATTTTTTGGGAGGACATCATTCTTACTGTTTAAAGCAAATGTTTAATGCTAACATCTCTCTTGCATACATATTAAGATTTGTTTTAATATGTCTTATACATTTCTAAATTTTGTAGGGCAATGTTCATTTTACTTGCTTTACATAGCACTTAATATCGTACCACAGGCTGAATACAGAATTTCTGTGTTGGTGGTTGTTCAAATATCAGCTTATTGAAGCATATATCAAATACTTTAAAGGAAATAGGATTAAGTGCTTCTTCTTGTATGAATGTCATTATGGTGGGAATTTTTATAAGCTTTCTGAAATCATTAAATGTTTACTAACATGTATAGGAATTGTAATAGCTAACATACTTGAGTTCATTAAAGAAAAACATTAGTCATCACTGAGGACATATTTGAAAACGTGGCAGTTTTAGAGTAAATTTTACAATTCTACTATTAATTTGTTACTCGGTCTTATTTTCTTCTTTTCCTGTAGCACATTTGCATAAATAATGCCTCATCTGCTGTTTCTTTCTGTCTGTCATTTCAACATCTTATAAATTGCTGCCCATACTAGACTATAGCACATAATAAAATGTTTTATACTAATACTCTTTTTTTATGGAGAGCTATTTTTCCTACCTCTGGTAAATTTCTGTCCTCTAGTGTAAGATGCATATAGTGACTTTTTAATGCCAGTAAATCTATATCCTAAATCAAGCAAGCATTTTAAATCTTTAATATCACCCCAAAATATAACTATCATCTTTTCCTTCAAGTACTCTAAGTGAATTAACATGTTGTACTTGCTTACAACTGAGCCTGACACACCTCTTTCCTTGGTTAAAAGTAACTTTTCACTTGGATTAGGAACATTGGATAAGGTAGAATGAAAGAAAAAAAATTAATGTAGAAAAGATTTGTAGTTGAGTAATTGCATTTTCTTCCAAGAACTAATTTCCACTTTCTAATCCTAGAACACTTCCCTTCTGTGTTTCTACCTTAGTTCCTGTCGTATTCAATTTTAGAATGCATTTGTTTAGTCTTAAAACCTTTTTAAACAATTTTTTTGAAGAACAAGTTTTTACTTGTTTATTTGAATTTTAAATGAGCCCACTGCTTTGGGGGTGATAAGGAATATGGCATGAATAAGTAATACTATTTTCCCTGCCAATATCTGTACATTGGTAGCAGTACAATGCATATTTTGATCAGCAGAAATATATCAAAATTGCCATAATTAATAGAGAATTCACTTTACCAAACTTTTAACTGTAATTATTTCAGTTACAGAGTAAGTGAACTTGGAGTAGAATAGGTATCAAACCCTTTCTGTATCCTCTAAGGCTACCAGCAGCAGGTCAAATCTAATTCACTCACCAGCTGTGCCCCAGCACTTGTTCTTAGCAAATTTTATGTACAGCCAATTTCATAGAATTCATTTCCCATTGTCATTGGGTGAAAACTTTTGTAACTTTAGTCCAGCACTTTGGTACATGCCCTGAAAAATCTATGTGCTTGCTCACTGTATGAACTCAGTAGTCCTCATCTTTTTTTCCTCTTTCTTTTCCTCCTCCTTTTTGGTACAAAAAATACATAATTCATTCCAATTATCCCTACAATTTCTGCAAAGTATTTCCACAACTGCATGTTCCATGGAATGATACATATCACCATTAATTACTATTAAGGAATAATTAACAAAGATAGTCTAATTGTCACAGATTGATCAATTCTGGGATATTCTTTAATTGTTCAGCCATATAAAGTTAATTTGCCTGACCATATAGCAAGGCTATTGCTTACAGATCAGAAATGTGAATGCGATATCCAAATACTTCCTAGAAAGTGGAGGTTCCAATTCCCATGCTAAATAAGCACCTTTTGTCTCTTGCCTTGTCTTCTTTCATCAAGGTTTAGCTAGAGAGAACATTATATTCTTGCTGGTTTCCAAATAGCAATATCCCTACCCACCAAGGAATTCACCCACCAATTCAGGAACTCACAACTTACTTTTCCTCAGCTGGAAGAGATTCATAGGGTTTACACAACCCAGCTCTCAGGCAAGGAAGGTTTTGTGAAGTTTGTTTTTGACACTATGCCAGATAAATAACTGCTCCTGAAAGTCTTCCCTTTTGGATGCTTCTGAATATGCCACTTCCACTTCATGATTTTATTTTCATATGAGATTCTTTTGTAGTTGTTGTTCAGGTCTCTCTGAAATCATGCAAAACAAGACCAGAATTCCTAATCTCAAATTCATCTGATATTCTTCAATAACAATGGTAGTTTGCACCAAAGTACAGTAATAATAAGCAAGTCTTAGTTTTTTCAAATGGAATGCAATGAGCAGCCTAATATAGGTTTCCAGTCCAAAACATTTATGATAGGACCTATTCTATTTCTGTGTCCAGGATCCAGTCTGTGTACATTCTGGTATTCCTAAACTCAGTGAGAAGTATGATCATAAGAACCTTATAAAATAGCCTTTGACACTATTCTTTGTGTGAATGTCAGACAAATCTATGTAGCCATACCTGTTTACATTGGCTTGCTGCCCATCAAGGACTATTTTATTTAGTACTAGGTTGTTTGTTGTTTATTACTAGCAACATCTGCCTTGCAGATTGGTGAGGCAGTAAAATTAAAAAGGTAATTAATAGAAACTAAATTTTTAGCTTCAATAATTTCTTTAGTCTAAGCAAGAATCTCTTAACATCTTGGCAATTGGAATTGCTTTGATATTTGGTAAAAATAAAAAAAATTATATATATGATATGGATATATAGATATCATATACATATTTTACTAAATATCAAAACAATTTCAATTATATATATTATAGATATATTATATATATATCATTGTTTCTATTTCAAAATTTAGTCTGCATTTCTAACATTAAAATTTTATATGGCTAATGGAAACTGAATGAAGGATGGTCTTGGTCAATATCCCTAGTGAAACAAGTGAAGGCAACATTTCCCCTTCATATGCATTGTCCATCTCAGTGGTGCATTCATATAAAGGTGGTGCAACCACTAGGACATTTCCAGTGACACCTTCCAGTTTCTGGCTCCATTCCTATTTTAGTTTCTCCCACCATGGATGATATCTCCACTTCGCTTCCCCACCCTGTGTCATATCCGGGAACTCTCAATCACCGCCCTGTCTCACACAGGGATTATTGTGCCTTGAGTTCTCAACCATTTCATTTTGTACATGGCTTTAGCCATTGTTTTGTTGTTGCTGTTGCCTTCTTTGTTTTTCTGAATTATACAACTTTAGTTACAGGAGGCTAAGGCAGATCTTCTTTCAAATATCTGTCTTTCTAAAATATGATATCTATGATTGGATTTGAATTTTCCAGATTCAAACAAAAAGAATGAGTTAGCCAGGACACTTCAAGAGCAGCCAGCGGGGCGGTGGTATTCCTTCGCCTCAAAAAAAAAAAAAAAAAAAATCTACTCCTTAGTGAGAATCTCATCAATTTCGTTTACCTCCCTGTTATTCAGATATCAGCTGAGTAATCAACTAAATAGACTGCCAAATGAAGTGGGTAATCATTTCTAGTCCTCCCATTTATTACTTCCTATTCTGACTTCTTTCTTTGATATGGCATAGAGCTGTTTCCCCATTATTTTACCCTATACACAGTAACTGAAACAGTCCCTTCCTCTTTCACAATATTTGACTTCCCAAGAACAGATTTGGGGGGGGAGGGGCACCAGGGATTGAACCCAGGGATGCTTAACCACTGAGGCACATCCCTAGATCTTTCCTTTTTTTTATTTTGAGACAGGGTCTCACTTCATTGCTTAGGTCCTCATTAAATTGTTGAGACTAGCTTTGAATATGCAATCTTCCTGTCTAAGCCTCCTGAGCCCCTGGGATTATAGATGTGCACCACCATGCCAGGCAAGAACAGATTTTTTGTAAGGTATTCAAATTAAATAAGCCCCCATATCTGCTCCCATCACTGAAACATTTTCATATGTTATATGGTACTAAGTAGGTGTGTCTCTCTAGTCATCCTAAAAGCAAGCTTGTGTCTGGGTCTCTAGCACATGTAACAACTTTTACAAGCTATGTGAGTGATATCTATCATCTATCTATCTATCTATTTATCTATCTATCTATATCTATCTCAAGGTACCAGCAATTGCTTCTTTGAAAAAAAGATTTACTGAATCTCAATTATCCACTGTAGTTGATTAGCTGTCACTATCTCAATGAGTCTGCTCACAAAAGTTCGCAGCCACTTAGTACCTGATTGTTAACCCAAATGATCCCTTTTAATTAGTATTTTCTAGAATTAGCAATATGTTTCCCTGGTTGCCAATTCTAAATATCCATACAGGTAACTATTCATTAGCCAGATGTTGATATTTCTTCATCAAGGGTCTCAATTCTATGACAGACTATTCTTGGGTAAATAGTCACCTTCACCTCTAGTTCGCTGTGAAGATTTCATTTGCTTCATTATGACCAAAAGTATTAGAATTATTTTGAGAGTGAATAAGACATCACCCCAGGTACTCATGTAAACCTGATATTGTTTCCCAGTGACAGGAGAACCCAGCCTTGTCATTAACTCCTCTTTTAATGCTATGGCTTTGATCTGGAATGATAACATAGTAGAGAACAGAATCATTTCACTATTTCCCTTTGTCCTGTGTGTTTTTGTCTTTTCACTTAACCATCTCCTCCAGTCATTCTAAATCTATTCCCTTCATATTTTATTGATTAAGTTTATGCTCCATATTCCATAAATATTTCACTTTCTCATAACAAAGATTATAAGTAGCCATCCTGACATCAAATTTTCATCATCTTTTCTTCCTTTTTTTGACAAAAGGACATTGTTATTATGAGTGAGTACTCACAGAATCAATAAATTATCCATTTACCAAATGAGGCTTTCATGAATTAAAGGCTGCTTGGGATCAGATTTTATTTATTTTATTATAGGTACAGACAATCAAGAGTCAGAGTTGGGGCTGGGATTGTGGCTCAGTGGTAGAGCGCTCTCCTCCCATGCGTGAGGCACTGGGTTCGATCCTCAACACCACATAAAATAAATAAAAATAAAGATACTGTGTCCATCTAAAACTAAAAAAAAATTAAAAAAAAAGAGTCAGAGTCAAAGCAGAAATTTACTGTATAGTAGATTTGAAAAAAATGATTAACAAATGTAACTAATTGGTATACGTAATCCTCTAAAACACTTAAGAATATAATATTCTTAAATATACATAGAAATGTTACAAGATGTGATCACATACTGTGACAAAAAATTAGTTTTACCAAATCCATAGAATCTATGTCATATATGCCACTATCTTTGTCTATGGTGAGAAGTTAAAAAAATCAATAAAAGCTAAAAAATAAAGGTAATTCTAAAATATTAGGAATTTTTTAAACACACTTCTAAATAATTCATAACTAAAAGAAAAAAAATCAGACTGGACTCCAAAGGTTTTGAACAGTAACACATAGAAGGAAATGTAATCTTAAATGTTTATGTTATGTAAGAAAAAATCTAAAAGTTTAATTTTCAATTAGACAAGAGCTGTAAATTCTGGTGATCCATCCCACAAGTTGGTGACTATAGTTAGCAACAATATATATTTCAAAAATGCTGAAAGAGTGGATTTTAAATGTCAATACAAAAAAATGATAAGTAACTGAAGTGATGAATATGGTAATAAGCCCAATTTGATTCTTCTAAAATATTAAGTAAATAATTTTGTTCTCAATAAATTTCAAAACTTCATATTTTCCTGAGGATAACTAGTCAAAAAGAAAGAATTAAGACAATCAAGGATATATTGAAATTAAATTATATGCTTCCCTTAGGTACCATATGCATATGCTAATTTCTCTTGGATTAAAGTCTTAAATGTGGACAACAAAAACTTTAAATCATTTTAAATAAAATAAGAAAAATATATGTGCAACATATACTCGAATATAAGAAAGTATTCACTCAGAATTTCAACCTTAGAATTTCATGAAATAGACACACAGAGAACAAATCCTGGGTGCAATTCTGCATCGATTCTGCGTTTCTCGTGATCCTTCTTTGTTTTTTTTTTTGAGAATTTTAGCTTCTTTTCTGTAATTTGACTTTGATCTTGGTTTCAACCTCTGCATTTAGTCATTGTCTGCATTTAGTCAACCTCTGCATTTAGTCAGTTATTAATATGATGTAACTTTATTTCCAAAACCATACCCTCTCATTGCCTTCACTTTTTATGTCGAATGTTTTTATTAGTGGATTTTAGTTATATATAATTGTGGGGCTCGTTTTGATGTAATCACACAAGCATGGAATATAATTTGCTCCATTCTGTTCCCAGTGCTTCCTCTTTCCCCTCCCTTCTGCCCTTGCCATATTCCCTTTCCTCTACTCTTCTGGTTTTGCTTCTATTTTAGTTTTTTAAATTGATGCTTCATAGATGTACCTAATGGAATTCTCTGTGGAATATTCATGTAAGCACATAACATAATTTTGTCAATTTCACTTTTTCTCTTTAGGCACTCCTGTCCTGGATGCTCTCTTAGTCTGGCAATTCCATTGTCTTACTATGGACTATTTTGTTATCCAAAACTCCAATTTCAGTTTTGCTACTCACTTTGGCCACTGCCTTGGTACCCAGCAATTAATTCCAATTAACAAGAACCAAAATTTGTGGAACTCTTCCCTTTCTGCATTAGATTTAATAGAAAATAATAATTATTTTTTGTATTTTTATACCTTCTACTCCACTGACACTCTTGTTTTCTTATAATCCCTCACTAGTTACCCTCCCTTGGGTAAATCTGAAATGTATTCCCTTTATTTTTGACACTCTCGTGATAAAAAAAAAAAAAAGAAACTTGAAGTTCATTGCCATCCACAAATGTGCCCTTTATTTTATTGATTAAACATAGCATCTTACCTGACATACGTGATTGTTAACCATTCTAGATAACTGTTTCATGATCTTACCTGTCATATCCATGATTGGTCACCCTCATGATCTTATCATCTCCCAAATGCTCCACTAATATTATCACATTGTGGGACAGAATTTCAACATGGGTTATTTTAGTGGCGACACAAACATTTGGTCCATAACCCTATTGGGACTTCCTTCTCCTGTTTTCAGCAAAACACCCTAAAATATTTGTCTCTGCTTGCTATCTTCAAGGCTATTTCTCCTAACCTCAAAATTTACTTCCAACAGGCTTTCTCCATCACTGATATATCATTGACTTAAATTTCAGTGATGTATGCAAACTAGTCACATCTAACTCCTCTGTTTCTAAATACTACCTCTGCTCTACTCTTCATGGGGCAACCAGAGTTAATATTTTAAAATGTAACTCTGTTAAAAACATATCAATAGCTTCTTATCTCTCAAAGAGTGAACATAAAGGTCCTCATAGAAGTCTGTGAATCCCAATGTATCTGATATGTTAATCTTGTACAGATGCATATGATCATATGCAAGAAAAATTTTATCAGTGTTATTTGTAATAACATTACAGAGGCAAAAATAAAATTTTAGCATTATGAGGTCAATAAATTAAGAAATATGTACCTTTCAAATATTACAAAGCAATGAAAAATTATGAATTATAGCAACATAAAAATATGATAGATTTCAGAATTCCAATATTAAATGAAAACAAAGTTGATAAATGTTATATGTAGTATAACCTTATTATAATTAAAAAAATGCAAAGGAAGTAATACATTTATTGGAATTCATATATAGGCAAGAGTGCTGTTTTTAAAGGCGTGGAATAAATATACACACAACATAAAATTTTTCAAGTGCAGGGAAAGAGTTTTAAAATATGCAATTTTACATGCAATGGGAGGAATGACATTATAGATTGTAAGATAAGTAATGGCTCACAGGAGTTTGTTTTATTATCATCTTTGTAACTATAATCATGTGCATGTGCACATATGTGTAAATTCAGACAAATCTATTTTATGACATTTATTAGGTATTTTCTCTGGTTAATCTCCTGTTTTCTAGTAATCTAGCATATAATAATCACTATAAATATTTGGGAGTACTTTTTGTTCCCTCATTGTTTTAGTCAAATTTTTTTGTTGCTGTTACTAAAAACCTGAAAATAACAACTTAGAGAAGGAAAAGCTGGTTGGTTCACAGTTTCAGAGGTTGGTGTAGCACTGGCTAACTCTGAAGCTCTGGGCCCAGGAAGAGGAGGAACAACAAGTAGAAGGGGGTGTTAGAGGAAAGCAGCTGAGGACATGGCGATAAAGAAGCAAGAAAATGCTTCATTCGCCAGGGACAAAATATAAACTCCAAAGGCACAATCTTAGTAATTTACTTCCTTCAGCTACACCCTACCTGCCTACAATTATCATCCAGTTAATTCCTACCAGTGTATTTATCCACTGATTAGGTTGTAATTCTCATAATTGAGTCATTTCACTTCTGATAGTTG
This sequence comes from Geosciurus inauris, assembly GCA_004024805.1. NCBI lineage: Eukaryota > Metazoa > Chordata > Mammalia > Rodentia > Sciuridae > Geosciurus > Geosciurus inauris. The sequence continues at coordinate 124 of PVHX01014504.1, read as the reverse complement.
TTACATTGTCTCCACATGAACTTTTGGGGTACACATCAGATCTAAACCATAACACTCTTCCTTTGGATCTGCATCATATTTCCACCTCAGCAGTAATCATAAACACCAAAAATAATAATTGATT